>JBBPNY010000587.1:0-14833 GCA_038091165.1 Rubroboletus pulcherrimus
GAGACAATAGTGAGATATGAAAAGGTGCCGATCATGAAGGGCTATGAATGATTGGCGTTAATATAAATATAGGCAGCGAAATGGAAAGGCTCCGATCAATGATCGGCGGCAATATGGGGAAAGGCAAATAGAGACCGAATAGGTCCCGAGATGAAAGGGTCCGGGATCTCGGTGTCAATAGGGATTGACTCCAAGGGTAAAGACTCCGGGAGGAGAGGGAAAGTATCCCAGTCCAGAGTATCGCCCCAAGTGTAGTCGAGGGTGGGGTCGAAGGGAAGCATGGGAAGCGAGGGGGGTTCCGAGGAGCTAGGGGAGCAGTACGAGCAGAGGGACATGATCGAGGAGGAAAATGAATCGGCCGGAGACCGTGTTGTAACACCGATAAGTAGTGCTCCCCCTGCACAAAAAGTAGCACGCCCCTACGAAAAGTAGTGTGCCACAGCGAAAAGTAGCACACGTATTTTTTGTGCAATTGGACCCTCATAGTCCTCGCTCCTCGCCGTGCTATCATCCTCGTCCTCACCCTCGCCACTTAGCAGCGACATGGCGCCCTCATCTCGTCTCGCCGTCACCCTCATGTCCCCCATCCAGTAACAACACAGCGCCCTTGCCTTGTGGTGCATGCCCTCATCTTGCCCTCACCCTCACCTTCCTGTTTAGTAACGACGGCACGTGCGCCTCATCGTCCTTGCCCTCCCCACTCAGCAATGACAGTGTGCCCTCGCCCTCCCCGTTCATTAACGATACAGTCCCCTCGCCTCACACTGCTTGTGCACAAATCCACAAATCCATGACTGTCCAGCTGGTAGTGTTGGTAGCATGTATATCAAGATATCTATTAATGTAGTCTACTGTAATCATTGCTTGTCTATATATGTGATATTGTATCAATATGTGACAATGGTAGGCATCTGTAGCTGATGTAGCCGATATTGCCTACATAATTATGGCACACGCTACAACATGATTCCGTTTTTCCTGATGCCTTCTCTCTGGCAACAAAGATACAAAAAATCTGGGATATCTGCTTGAGTATCTAAGAAACTGGATGAGCTCTTTCTCAAGTATTCTGCTGCCAGGCATGATACAGAGCAAAAAGTGAAACTTGTTATGGATGTCATCTTGGCCCACCCTCTTTGTAGGTAGTGAAGTGACATAGCTTTTCACATACTAACTTAATCTCATAACACAGCCTAAATGTCATGACTTGTAGAATTTGCTGTTCTTTTTGTCCTAGAATAGAAGGCAGTTGAACTTGAAGACCCAAAATCCAATGTCAGATAATGGGATAATGTGCAGGCCAGAGATGCAAGTTAGGTTACTTAGGTAAAACAATATCAAGAGTTTGTTGAAGACAAGGACAAACATAACCTCAGTTTGCTGTTCACTTTCTTCACCCAGATGACTGAAACTGTCGGAAGCGCAGGAGGTCTACATTGTATGCTCCCTAACAAATTTCTCTGATACTTGCTGAACCCCATTCCAACATTATTGATTATCTCTCGCGAGGATAGGGTTTGTGACTTCGTCATGCGGACGATCATCCCGGCTGTTGACAATCCCGTTCCCGCCGTCCGAGTCGATCGCGGTGACCAGTCCCGATGCACATGTGGTGAGTTCCACTTCCGAAACCCCCGCGCGCGAGGAGGATTTTGTTTCAGGCATTCGAGGATGGAGTGGACGGCATAGTAGTACCACCACCACCACCACTTCTGGGACTGCATCTCTGGCTGCCGTGTTATCGCCGGTCGTCCATGCCGCATCGCGCAACCAAACTATGGACAGAATTAAATTGTGATTGCGGATATCTGCACCCAGTGGTCTCAAGGGACACCACGGACACCCCAGTCAATTCAGTGCCTCCATTGACTCGAGTACTCCTGACATTGAAAGTTGGGGTTATACTATCATCTACAGTATGTCATAGTGACGTTCATTTTTGCTTTGCGACAAAAAAGGATGGCATTTTCCTGGTGAGTTGAAGTTCGGCCTGTAGTCCAGAGTACATTTAATGACGTTGTTCATTAGGAATCAAATTCTACCTAGTTTTTCATGTAAGATTCAAGGGTATTTCGCTAAGAAGCCGTGGTACGATACGCTGGGTGGACTGGCAAGAGTAAATTTCCAGGTTCATCCTGTTAATGGACCCGAAACATTACCTCGCTGTTGTCTTTCACGGCTAAGAACGCCCTCAACGCAACATGATCATACGAGACACAAAATATCACGGATAGTAGACCAATGCTGCCTAGGATGGTGGACTAGGTATAGCCGGAACGCCTCTGGCAACAAACCCAACTCGACGTTTCCAGTGGGAAGTAGTACGAACAACCCGCTCGAATAGGTCCTCGTCGGCATCCACAACGCGTGAACGTAATATGCGCTGACTGAGCCCACGCCGAATGCCATCAAACTGGGCGACCACCTCATCCATTTTTGGGCGCTTGGCTGGGTCTGGCTGGATCATATGGGCAACCAAGGGTTTCATGAACTCGAAGCCTCGCTTTTCCTGGCGAGTGTTTGGGTCAGCCAATGTAATATTTTATTACCGGCGGGATGCAGATGAAGTGGATCACTGACCAACAGAAAGTCCATCTTGATAGCATTGCCGATATAGAAGACGTCGGTGGCAAAAGGATCGCAAGGCTCATTAGAGTTCTGAAACTCGGGAACCTCCTTGTCACCGCCCCATATTGGTACTTCTCTTGGATCGGTATTTGAGGGATCGTATCGGCGAGAAATGCCAAAGTCAATGAAATAGTATTTTGGGGGTCTTTGAGTACGTGTGAAGTGCTTGGCACGATTACTACAGTCCTTGTTCAGGTTGGTCTCTATGGGATGGAATGACTCAGGATAGAGATGGGTAGGATCGATCATGATGTTTCTGTTCATGCAATCCCTGTCGAGGCGTCAGCTAAGAGAAGGGCGGCGATCGTCTCACGTACCGATGGGCAACATGGTGCTTGTGCATGAACTGAAGTCCCTACAGGAGATTTAATGCATGTGGTTCATGACAACGAGTTACATTACCTCGAACAACTGGCGGAAGCACTCCACCACTTCTCCGATAGTGTCAAATCGAGGATTGGCGTAAGGTCGCAGTAGAGGCATCACAATGATTACGAAATCATGGTCACCATCCAGAGCGAGAACACCATAGACAGGGACGCAATGGTTCGCAGGTTTCGAGACAAGGTCTCCAGAAGAGAAATACAATGCGATATCAACTTCGTAAGGGTGCTCTGCTCTTGAAATCTGCTTCAAGGTGACCACTTTACCGTCCGAGATTCGTGTCGCGTCGATGACTTGGCCGTACTATGCCGCGAACTAGTCGAAAGCCGGAGAGGTGTAGGAAGAACATACATACCCATAACCTCTTCCCGTCCTCACATTCTGCCCAGTCCCTATTTGATACCGTCCACGAAGGAACCCATTCGGGTGAGTAGCGAGGACGTAGAAGATATCCACAGGTCTTGAGTCGCTGATACCGTTCATGCCACCAGATTTCTCTGGGGTCTAGTTCCCCTGGGCGGAGATGGACTGTTGTCCCCCAAACCTCAAGCTCCTTCCGGGCACGGTGAGCGTCCATCACAGCTGCCCACTCTGTCTGAAGCTATAGAGGAGAACAGGTTTCCGCCAAAGTCGTCCTTCCGTACGTAAGAGCATCATAGACAACACGTTGTAAAATAAACACAAACATGCGCCTACCACAATCCACATATGTTTGATGAGTCAGCGTGATCTGTCATGCCGCGGAGTTTTGCGGAGACATGCGCTGAGACGTAAGGGATAGCTTTGTTAAGTGTATCCATGAACATTTCTTTGACAAGACCAGCGTATCTGCCTAAATTTTTACTCCCACTTATCAGCAGGGAAAACACGCAATATTTTGATCATTGTTTTTCCGTTACCAAATCAAACTTTGCTAACCTGATATTGAAATCACTTAACCTCGAAATGTATACTTCAGGATGGAAACTGTTCTCTCATGGGCGGTAGAGTCTCCCTTATAATAACCGAACCGAATCCCCATCCCCCCTCCACTCCCGTGACTCCACAGTATGGCTCCCCCAGAACCTACTACTGTGATCCTCCCCGTCAATCTTGGCGCCGCCTCCAAATACGAAGAAGACATTTTTCCTCTTGCATACTACGATGCTGGAAATACCATCACCAGAGGCAGCCTTCTGCTCTCTGCGACATTGGACGAAATGATCAAGATCGCAGAGATGGGAATCGATTTAAATACGGATAGCCGCTTTCATTTCAACGCAAGGATTCAATATGAAGCGTCAGCGAATGTCAAAATTTCGCCCATCGATCTGCTCATGTACTGGCAGTCTAGCAGTCAAGGAGGGAAAGTTGCACAGTCGCCTGAAATCTCTCAATCCGTTCACAATGTTCCGTCACTATCGAGCAGCGCGGATGTTCCTTGCCGCTTCTAAAGCTTTATATCTTGATACCAAGGTTGAGCAATTGAACTGTCCGTGTTCTGCCACTAACAGCAAACCAATGTCTAGCGCACATCTGAGAGGATACAAAGAGAAGAAAGGCTTGTGCGGGCTGTTCCAAGCACAGAGCTGCACACGATGAATGGCAAGTCGACGACACTTCAGCGTATACGTATCAAGGCTTACCATCTGGACGTATTTTAGACGCGGTCCCTCAAGGCGCAACGATTCGCGGGATCGCGGTCAAGCTACCTGGCTCGTTAGATGATGATGCACAGCAAAAGATCCTTGCTGCAACTAACGCCATAGCTTTGCGTGCCAGCGCCTCGGATCCTTTCATAGACAACCCGCACACCCCTCAGCTGAGTGATGGTGAGAAAACGGTGGGACTCAGATTTGGATGGGAAACTTATCGCAATTTCGGATAGACGATAGCTTCATCACTCTCGCAGATACGGCGAGTGTGCTAAGCCAAGAAGCATCCAGCAGCGATCCACACGCAGAGCCAATGAGCCCCGGCTCTTCTGCATACCACTTTCACTTCTACAATTCCATATTGACGGCGGGGTCTAACGTCCATGAAATGACACTCAACCGTGGCTCAGGGAACAGAGGGTGTTAGTACTGATTGTCGAAACCATGTTTGACGCTGACACTTTGATTGCAGCTACAGTAGTTCAGCAGCCTCCACCATAATCCCACATGGGTTCCCCCATATCTAGTATAACTTTCGCGCAGTCTTGGTGATCGGTATCTCTTGTACCAAGAGAGTTTATGTACATTTGCTCACGCTCACATGTCGCGGAAGGTTCTACCTATCTAATAGTAGCACATCCAAGTATTCGACAGTGATCACCGACTTGACATCAGTGATGGGCCCCGAAAATACCCCGGACAGCAGCCGAGACCCGTGCTGGCACCGACGACGGCGATTGTCTTTTCAGAAAGATCAGCGGTTTCGACTGGTGGTACTGTACATGGACCACCGGTCACGGAGGAAGCTGAGGATTGCTCTCTTTCTCGTTTCACTCACCAAGTTAGTTGGATAGTCCTTTGGCGCGTACTCCGGGAAGGAGAGAAATGGAGCGGTTCATTCTAGACCTTTCATATGCGCAGTAGGTGCCGCAGGCACCATTGATTGCGACGAGGCCGCAACATCGATCCTTCAAGCCTTGTCGGCACTGGCCGACATATTGTTTCTTCTATTCTGTCTCATGGAAATAGGATTAAACTTGGCCGTTTTTGATTCAGGGAAAATGTTATGTGATCCATAAGACAAGTACACGGGAAGAATACTCATGGGGGTGCAGTGTTCTACAGTAACAGCGTAGTCTTGAACTGCGCAAGTGCCAAGGGTTGGTCTACAAGGGAAAGACGAAAAAAGGTTATGACGGATGGCCGTGATAAGTAAGCCTGACGTGCTCAGGTCAGGAGGAGATACGGCGATGCCGTGTTACTAGCACGTCATCTAGTGTCCCCGCTATCGGAGACACATGTCTATACGGAGATCGGTCAATTAGTAAACTTGAACCTGTGATTCTTGGGTGCACTTGCTTGGATGTTTCTTCGCACGCTTGGAGGATGGCTATCATACCCCATGTTTACCTGGAATCGCGCGCAACTGTCTTTGCTACCAGACGCCGTGGGCGTAATTTGTTGGCAGCGGCAAGAGTTGAGAACTTTTAGTTCGTTTCAGATATGTGGGATGCAAGAGGCAAGGAAACGCGAAGATGGGCTCTGTGAGCAACAACATGTGCCGTTTCTACTCATCGTTTCAAGTGGGTCTATATGTCATCCAGTTCCCACGTCCGCAAAAAAGCCTCAGGGAAAAGCCTCAGGTGAGGCAAATCAGCCTCACGGTCGACCAACCCTTCCTCCCTTCCATCATGACTCCCTCCTACTTCACCCCTCGGTTCTAACGCTCTCCATGTCCATCAAAACTCTTCCCTTCAGTACAAAATCCTCTGGCTCATTATACGGCGAGACGTTTTCGAAACGATGGGACGATCGCACAGGCATCGGCCAGGGCTGCGCCTCCCGTGCTGATACTGATGCAGTCGAGATAGGTGATAAACCGGAAGAGGAGGGGACCAGCGCCGCATCGCGCGTAGATGCTGCAAAATGGGAGCGTAGTTCTCCAGCAGTGGCGCTGTGTCTATGCGCGATACGGCGCTGGCCCGAGTGACCCTCCAGTCCAACCCCACATAACAATGTGTGCGTACAAGCTCTCCCTCTCGAGCGAATGGTCTATCCTCGACTCAGTGGTGTGGCCCTTGGGACCGTTGTTCTTGGCTGTCGCTCGACGTGTTTGTGTCGCAGGTGAACCATATGTGCCAGGAAAGCTCGCTTATCGGCCTATGTCTGTGTGGTGCAAATATGGATACCTTGACTCGCAACATGACCCTTCCGAATATATTGGTAGGTGTGGTCGTATTCCGCAATTTCCGCCCTCTTGATGTTCAGTAGCCTTACTCCCTGGTCTTCCAACTATTCCCAAAACTCGTCACAGATGTGTGTCACCCGTCTCTCTTTCTTGCTGGTTCTTGCTGGCCATTCCAAGGACAAACATTCCAGCCAGGAGCTTCGTTGTATCTATGCGATCAATACAGCGGATTCTGATTGGTTTCACGTCACTTGCAGGCGAGTCGCCGTTTTTGGTAATGATTACTCAGCACTTGGTGGCGTCGAAAATCGGACTTTGTTATCCACACCACCACGATCATGACGCCCTGGTCCATCCTTGCGCTATGCTCTTTCGTCGCTCCCACCTTTGCTCAGTCCAATGGCATGGACATGTCGATGGACGGTCCCATGGACCTCGCTGTCGGAAATATGTTATCTTATGTCCACTTTACCCCGGGTGACACTCGTAAGCGAACTTGATCATCCAGGTCTTGCCCGCAACTAAGACGAAGCTAGTGTGGTTTCTTGGTTGGGTGCCGAGTAATGTGGGTTCGATGGTAGGCACATGTATCGGCGTGTTCTTGCTCGCCATATTGGAGCGATGGCTGGCGGCATGTCTCAAACTCGCGGAACAGCACTGGGTCGAGAGGTAACACTGTTCCATCCTTTTATGACCTGCGCTGATGGTTATGTTGATGCTGTGTGAATACGTCTCATGTTTTGTCTAAAGGGCTGGCACGTTGGCGCTCGATAAGCCTGCTAGTGTCTCTTATCTTCCGTCGTCACCTGCATCGCCTCCGTCCCCAAGCACCAGGAAATCAGAGTGGCTCCAATTACCACCTTTCGTGCCCGAGTTTGAGATTACGAGGGGCGTCCTGTTTGCGGCGCATGCGTTTATCAAGGTCCTTCTCATGTTGGTTGTCATGTACGTCGTTTGACGATCTGTTCGTCTCACGGGGCCTGCCTGGTTGAACTGAACGTGTCTGTAGGACGTTTCAACTCGCCTTCCTAGCTTCAATTGTGGTAGGGTCGGGTGTAGGTGAAACATTGTTTGGGCGGTTCTCGCCCTCTCACGAGTATTGAGTGTGGGTTGTGTATATACATGAATGCGCCGTCATACAAATGTGCTTTATTCAGGTAGATATCTACCTCTCTCTTCTAAATGGCTAGCTGGTGTCTGTCAATCGATGGATGAATGAACATTACCGAGTATCGGGGGAGACATACACGCGAGGACCAGTACTGTGGGTAAACCACTGGGTCAGGCGAGCAGGAGAATGTTTGCTCTGGACAAATAAACGTGAAAATATTTTTCTTCGGACCTCGTCCCGAGACTTTGTCGTGCACAGTCGATCGCTCGTCGCATCATGTCCTCTGGACCAGGCTCTGGTGCACCTCCGACGATTCCAGCTAGTTTACAAATCTACAAGTACGTCCAAAACCACCCATGCGTATTCATTTCTATTCAATTTATATAATTGTTTCTCCCAGTTCGTACGTCGAAGATCCGAAATGGCAAGGTAAATTCACCGCGATCTGGTGTGCGTGCTTGGGCGCCGCCCTCGTTCTCGCACTCCCGTCGCTTGTGCATGCATTGAAACATGGGCGTGCCCTTCCTGGTTTCTTTGGTGTTTCCGAGGGTTATGGAAGAAGGGGGTATTCCGCTGTGATTAGCGAGGAAAAGCCGTCCCCCTCGCCTTCACAATCATCCAAATACTCGTCGATAAGCCGCAAGATGGCGGCGTACTGGGATGCGTGGGTGTCTATTCGGCAATGGTCGGTGCCCTATCTTGGGTTGAATGCTGGACAAAGTACATATTAAACACACGTTCATCCGTTTCTCCCGGTTGACCGACGTTGTATCTTAGTTTTCGTTCTCGCAGCGTATCTTGCGATCACGTTGGCATGCATCATCAAAGATGCACCCCTGCTTTCCGATCCAAACCGAGCCGGTATGTGGGATTTCGTTCGGCGCCTACCCGCCCTCATACTCTCAACCCATCCCTTCTTCAACCAGGCTTCCTCGCATTCGCTCAATTTCCGATCGTATTCCTCTTCGCCACCAAAAACTCTCTCTTGTCGCTCCTCCTCGGACCCGGCCACGGGTACGAACAGCTCAATTTTCTCCATCGGATGGCAGGCCGCGTCATGTTCCTCGCTGCCGTCATCCATGGCAGTCTCTGGATCCGCAACCACATCCAATATGGCCTTCCCATTCTCGGTCCCCAGAAAGAAACGTCCGGCGTTGCGTCCTTGGCCATGCTTGGTTGCATCGTTCTTTTTTCGCTCCGACCGATCCGACGATGGTTTTACCAAGCGTTCTTTGTGATTCAGTGAGTACGCGTTGGCTGTAGTAAAGAGGAGTGACGATGACGCATGTGCATACATGTAGCGTGCTCACCTTTGTCGCGTTCTTTGTGTGCGTGTGTTATCATTCGATATATGCGCCGCCGTGGATATTCCCGCCGCTTGCGTTATACGGGGCGGACATGTTCCTGCGCCTGCTTCGCTACCGATTCAAAGACGCCACGGTGACAACCCCCGACGAGTTTATGACGCTCGTGAGTGTGTTGAGCTGTCATCGGTGTGGGATATACTCACGATGCGTTCTCAGGTGCGCGTGCATGATTGCGACGAGGGGTGGATCGCGGGTCAGCATGTTTGCCTCCGTGTCTTTTTCTCCGGGCGTGTCCTGGAGAGTCATCCCCTGAGCATTCTCTCCGCTCCCCCTGCATACTCGTGTCTATCCAACCCGGGGTTACTCCTCGGTGCACGCGTCAACGGCGATTGGACGAGGGCACTCAACACGTTTGTCCGTGAGTCGCAGCAGAGGTCGATCGTGGCGGACGAGACGTGCAACCACAAGGACAAGGACTGGAGCGTATCGGTCCCTGTTCAAGTCATGATCGACGGACCCTATGGGGGATCGAGCGTCGATCTCGGGCAGTACGAGACGGTGTTACTCGTCTCGGGGGGTTCCGGTATCACCTTCACGCTCGGTCTGCTGGACGATATTGTCGGCCGATGTGTCAAGCTGCGTCGACGCGGCGGCGAACGAACTCGACGCATCGAGTTTGCGTGGTACATTCGGTCGTTTGGTAAGCGGCCTTTTCCGCGTTCTCAGCGTCTCGATCCGTTCTCACATCCATATGTATATCTCTTTCGGCGTGTGTTTTTTCTTCTTCTTTGTAGGCCATATTTCGTGGTTCGCACCCATGTTGACAGACATTGTCAATACGGCGGTCAAGGCCTCGATCCATCTGCATATCTCGATCTTCGTCACGTGTTTGTGTGTTCCAGAAGGGGTGCCTCTGATCCCAAACTGTGATGTGACGTTGACAAGGCCGCCGATCTACGGGTTACTTCGAGACCTGACTGGCCCTCCGAGCACTTCGCCCTCTTCGACGGGTTCGGTCGAAGAAGATGGTAACCACCTCCACGGTATGAAGCGGATCGAAACGAGTGGTTACACAGGCGGAGTGGCAGTCTGTGCGAGTGGACCGGGGAGTTTGACGATCGAAGCGCAGAATGCAGTCGCTCGGTTAGGGGTCACGCGCGGGATTGAACTGGGCGGGGTGGCTATCCACGTCGAGCAGTTCACGCTGTGATATCACAACGGTCGCGATACGGAACTTTTTTCGAGGTATGTATATGTGTATGTGTATGTGTATGTGTATGTACATAGGCTGTACAGCGTGATGGAAAGGCATTTCGAGGTTTCGTGTGTTAACTAGGCCACGTTGACGGTGACGTTCGCATAGGCTATACCAGGCACATACGACGCCCCTCGCTCATGGACGTTCCGTCGATCAGCATCCACAAGCTAGATACGCAATCTTTGTGACTCACCCCGGAGGCATAGAAAGCAGCGGCACCGACGAGGGCCAAACCGGACGGCGTCTCGTCCGGGATCGTCACAGTGAGATTTTGATACACGTTTTGTCTCAACCCCGTTCGGGGCACATAGGGTGCCTGGGAAAGCACCGTTCCGAGGCCCGCAGTGTCCGTCGGTCCGGATGCGGGGCAGCCTGTCGCGGGACAGGAAAGAAGACCGACGACGACGGAGACCCAGTCGACGGCGCTGGCGTAGAGCTACATTACTGTCGCGAGCCCCACCAGTCAGCAATCATGGTTGTGTTGGGAACACGTGCGGGGGGGGGAACGTACGTACTTGGTATTGGACTTGAACGGCGACGTTCGATCCCGCAGAGACTGTGGCGTCTGGAAGTGGGAGCATGACGACGATTTCTTGGGCGATGGCGCTGGCGAGGAGCGTCTTCAAGTGCATCGGGATCGCAATGTTTCGCGGAGGGGAGGAGGAGGGGTAGATTGCGAGTGCGAATGGGGGCTCTGGAGGCCTTTATGGTACGTGCGATTTGAAGCGAGACACGATCGAGGTCAGGGGGTGCTCGCCAAAGGTATGTATCCAGGCTGCGCGCCAGGTGTGGAGTGTCTGGAGTGCCACGTCGGTTGCGTGGCGTCGGGCGTCATGGTATCAAACGCACTCACTTCTGAAACGACGTCAGTCTCAGAGACGAAATGTATACGGCAATAGAGTGGCAGTTAGGCTCGCAAGACCAAGTTCAAAGCTTTAAAATCATCGAGACAGAACCCAAGTTGAAGTTGTTGCGGTTCGAGTCTGATTAGGATTTTAGTCATATATGTTTCATCTTCATTCGAACGAGATAACAAAAAACTTTCTGCTGACCACCTTGCACCCAGATCATTCCGTGAGTATTGCATGCCGTGGCCACGATGACGGTGGAAAGACAACGACAGGAGGCGGTGAAAGACACCACTCGAACCTTGATATTTTAGACGAAGTTGACAGGGAATCTCAGATTCTCATTCGCGCTTCGACGTTATAAGTACGTGGCATGGCACCACATTGTCTCTGACGCTGGTTGGGAAACGACAGGACCTCTGGCATGACGCGTCAAGTATGCTTCCGAACATGCGAATTTGTAATGACATTGAAACCCCCATTTGGGGGGGGAGATCATTCAACCCAGCAACATGACTACAAGAGCCAGAAAGGTATTGATATTGACGGGGTTGGGGTTGATGACGAGGATGTTGATGACGATGTTGACGATGTTGATGAGGATGGGGGATGGGGAGGAGGATGAGGAGGATGAGGATGAGGATGTATATAGTAAAAAGATTTGGCTGACTGAAATGAAATGAGACACGAATTCGGCCGATTAACGGCGTATATGTCACGTGACCCTACGGGCAGACGTAAGTTAGCCGTTCGTCTAGTTAACTTTTACCCACCAGGCAGAGACGGTCGCAGGCTTCAGACAAAGCCAGACGACTGTCATACCTGCACTATCCATTACAACATCGCGAACAAGGGTACATGGTAATATACAGTGAAGCTATTTAAACATAACATAATGTACAGAGTGATGCATATTAACTTCAATTCATCATGACACAGCGACCTCAGGCCTCAGGCCTCAGTCTCCGTGACCTCTTATGCCGAGTTATCTGTCCCCACCTCCGTCCGTCCACCTCTTGGCCTACTCACACTAAACGAACCGTCCGCAGACGCTAGGCCCATTATCACGAGATACAAACTCTGCTGATCATCCTCTCCAAGCGGGATGTTCTTGTCTACCTCAAAAGCATGCCACACAAACACGAAACGCGACACGGCGATGCTCGTCAGCGATAGCCCCAGCGTGTGGTGGTACCAGAGAACGGTCACAAAGCAGGCAAGGAAGATCATGACGTGCTGTTGGCCACATTCAGCCCAATATGCGAAACGTCGAATGCCTTTCGGAGGTGGGAGGTATCCCGAGCGGAAAGTGACGAGGTCCACGTAGTTTGGGAATAAGAGCAGGGCACCGCCGACGGCAGCGCACCATGGTACGAAGAGCAAGATCCGAAGCATGTGGACGAATGCCAAGACGTCGTGTCTGGTTCGTGGGACCACCGTTGTCGGCGCCAAAGACGGGGGAGCACTGCGCTGCAAGTCTGAGAAGCTGGGCATGCGGAGCCCGCTTCGTTTCTTCCTAAGCGTGCCTTTGACGAAAATAGACGTGGAACCCGAGATTGTCCCAAACTTGCGCGTGATCGCCCGTGGGTGGTGCTGACGTTTGACGTATAACTTGTCAAGGACGATAACAGGGTAGGAATCAAGGCTCACTGATGGTGTGCTCACGTCTGAGAGGGAAAATCGTCGGTTGGGTAGGCTGTAAAAACCCTGGACGTCGAGCTCGATGTCGAAAGGCTCGACTTCTTCGAGAGACACGGGTCTACATACCTCGTCTGGATGAGGCTTGACGGACATCCGTTTCCCGAACCGTTCTCTTAATGGACTCGATATCAAAATAGGGGAAATGTCATCTGGTCTCTGGCGGTCCCGAACCGTGATGCCATCACGTTCGCTCAGTTTCGTGAATGATGATGAACAAGGAGGTGCGCCAACCTTTTTCTTGAAAACGCCCAGCGCATGTGCTACTTTCTTGACCCGCTTAATCGCCGAAGAAATATTGCGGTGTTTCGTGACGATGGTGAGCTTCTCCTCTGGAGCACGCTTTGGTTTGTCAGCCAAGACGCTTTGAAGCGTGTGGCCCAGGTCGAACGTCTGCGCATCATCCTCGGGCGTCGTCGTTCCAGACGACGATGCGTATCCTGCCGAGTCAGCATCCGTGTCCGATGATGACACAGTACTTTTCGAGTGATTGTACCGCTCCTGCGGCCGTGTCAGCAGATGTAGCAAACGCGAAGCCTGGGGGTGGAATCTCACAAGGACACGTAGGGACGAAGGTGGACTGGTGCTCATCGACATATCTGGGACTATACGAGGGGGGGAAACAAGGTAGTCGGACAGAAAGAACTGCGTCGCTCATAAGTACGGGCGGGGCGGCCGTGCAGTTACACACCAGTCCGGACCATAATCGGGTGACAACGTGACAACGTCATACCGGCCGGAGAATGTCATATTCAGTGACTTAGGCTCCCGTCGGCCCGATTAAAATGCTTCAGAGTGAAATGCTATTGGATACACTTATGGAAAGATTCGCTAACCTGCACGGTGTCATACGGATAACCAACGCCGATAGAGTGCCTCTGCTAGGGGGATCGCGCCAGTCGTGACATAAATTAGTGACAGGTTATAAGCTGCTTCCCGAGCTACAGAAACGTCCTGAAGCAGTCCTGTGTTTAGACAATTGTAGAACTGGCAGGACTGTCTGACTTACATTATCCTTTCGATCCTCCACGAGTCGTAGCACCTTTTCGTAGTGAGTGACTGCAAGGGTGTGCAACCCTACGATTCAACCATGCATCAGGCAAGTCATGGGAACCAGTAACACTGTTAACGCCCACCTAGCTGCTGGAACGTTCTGCCAAAATTAAATTAAATTTCGGGCAGCACGTGTTCGCCAGCTTGTCTCTGTGCGGCTCGGTACTGTGAGAGACATGCCATACCCTTGGACCTCTGATATTAGCAGCACAAGATTTGGTCATGGTCGTCATACCTGAGCGATGAGGTGATTGCGATTATCCACTTGACGTTGCATAGCCCTACCCAGGGACGAAAGGGCGAGACACAGGCATATGATCGGATCCTCCTGACAATAGTCGTACCCGTGTAATAGATAGACTAGCTCGTCCGTCAGCATGCAGTGTAAGCCATTTGATTCCGTGACATCTTACATATCGCGCTCTGATAGCTCTTAGCTGCAAGGCACAATTGCCCATACAATGTGACCGGACACCCTTGGCAGCACTTTTTTTTGGTTCCTATGGTCTTACAGACCAATTTCCCCCTACAACGAAAATTGGTCTGAGAGACCTGACTTCCCCTCGAGTACACCACACAATTCCGAATGCGGAGTTGTGCAGCTCCAGTGAGGCCACGAGAGGTCGCAATGTGGCTTGTGTGTGTCAAACTGGATTGCCCATGCACTACCCAGGGACCTCTGTCAGACCTCGTTCAGAACAGTATGTACAGTAGTATGTACTTT
>JBBPNY010000588.1:0-14831 GCA_038091165.1 Rubroboletus pulcherrimus
GTGCATAGCTTGGTCTGTGCGCGATCCTGTAACTTATATAAACCCTTGCTTTGTAGAACTGGCTCCCCAGCTAGTTCTATGCAATATACCGCGTATCTTCTGGCGTATACAGAATCCTTCCTAAGTCTCCAGGCTACTTCTGAGTGCCTGCTACTAGTATCTTAGTACGCTTCACCTTGGTCCAGAACCTACGGTGCGGTAGCGTCGTAACACTTGGGAAGACAACGACAATAAAGCACTCGGGATAATTCAACTTAAGCTGGAGCCCCAGCTCACCACCAAGTTCAGCAACAACAGCTTCACTTCCACTCTGTGGGAGAACCTCAAAGCAGCCTACTCCACTCCCACCATTGCCTCCGCCTATACGGAGTTTAAAGCAATGCTCGACATCACCATCCCTGAGAATGCCCATCCTGCATCCGCTTTTGTGAAGCTCAGCGCTTCATTTTCCCACCTCACAGAGGTGGAATACTCTATCCCAGCAACATACAGTCCATGATTGTCCTTGTGAAGATGCCCAAGTATGCCGACATCCTCTCCCAGATCCTCAATCAGAAGACCATCACTGGCGGGGACAGCAAAGGGAAGAAGAAGGCCAAAGATGCCGCATCCGGACCCCATCCCATCACCATGATCAAACAGATCATGACGGCTGCATGGCAACAGCACGTTGCTCACTGTAAGCCTGTCCAGCAGCATGCAAACAAGATTTCTGCTGTAAAGTGGAAAGGGGGAGACCCCTTGTTTTAGCAGCAGCAGCAGTCCAGAGGAAATGGTTCCAATGATGACAAGAAGGACAGCAAGCGCCACCATCAAGGCAAGCACTCTAAGGAGGGACAGGAGAAGCAGGACAAATGCAAGCAGGCTCATGCCACCAGCGCCAATGCCAACTCCACCCTTGCCGCCTCATTCGCATTTGTCACGCCCATGGTCATTGACATGGCGCACATACCTACATACTCAACGATCAACCCTCGGGTCCTTTCTCACATGACTGGTGCCACCAACTATGGTGAACCAGCGTTTCCTCATACCCGCAACGCAATTTTGCTTGCACATTGTATTGGTGTCATCCCAACTATGGAGACAGTATGCACCCTGGACCCAGTGGCTAACCACCATGTTGATTTGGAAGGAGATATTCCCTCCTCTTCCCACCGACTCCAGGACTGGAGACATTTCCCAACAAGCGGCTTCCATCATGGAAGTCGATGAGGATGTCGTCTCGCTGGGTGAAGATGGTCAGGATGATTACCTGGACCAATACTTCAACTTTGGTGTGGACTCTTGGTCAGTACCATTCACTTCCTCACACCACTCAGACGCTGATGAGTGATTGTCTTCGCCACAGATTATAAATACATTTTTGTACTCGTCTGTAGTTGGTAGTGAAATAGAACTACCATTGCCTTTCACATTGTGTAACGACTGTTCCAAGGTATCTGGCAAAGGCAAAGAGCATGCTCATGAGCATCGCCCTCCACCTGACATGTGGCTCCTTGATTCAGGGGCCTGGTCACACTTTACCAATAACATACAGGATTTCATGGAATACATGGAATTTCCTGAGCCTTGATTCTCACATACTGCAAACAGAAAGGGACCTATACTTGGCAAAGGCACTGTTGTCATTGACTTCAAGGGTTTACATGTGCAATTATCACCAGTAATCTATATGCCCAACTGTGGCATAAAATTAATCTCTATGGGTACTCTACTCAGAGATCGCTGCCTAACCATTGAAGTTGGCCCAGGCCACTTTGACTTCTATGATAAATGCACCAAACGAACTGTATTATCGTTCCATTCACATGGATCCGAAACTATGTTTTGGATGTGCACCCCAACTGTTAAACCACAAGCCAAGTGTGTTACCATGACCTCTGTGGATTACGAGTTACTCCATTGCTGCTTAGGACATCTGTCAAAAGAAGTCATGAAAGCAGCACAAAAACATCTGAAGGATTTCCCTGATGTGGAGATCCTGAAGAAAGGTAAGATTTGCACTGGTTGCCAGCTAGGCAAACAACCCAACAGATCGTTCCCTCATACTGAGTGATGGGCAACCGCGCCATTTGAGATGGAATTGTATCACAAGTTCAAATATGCCATTGTCTTTTATAACAATTATACTTCTATGGCATGGGTTCAATGTTTGCGGTCAAAAGACCAAGCCCTAAAAAGCACCAAACAATTCTTCTTGTACATTCGTACACAGTATAATGCCAATATCAAAGGCTTTAGGTCCGATGCTGGAGGGGAATTTACCTCGAAGGCATTCATTGAAGACCTGCGTGACAATGGAATTCACATCCATCAGTCCACACCTTATGTGCACCAGCAAAACAGTTGTGCTGAGCAGTTAATCCATACCCTTATGGACAAGGCACAGGCAATGTGTTACAGTGTGGTCCCTGGCCGTTTCATTTTCCACCTCAACCATGTCTGTCTGCTCCTGCTGCTCATACAGCCCTGCCGAACCCCCCACACTTCCCATGCTCCGCTTCAACCCCACCCTGGATTACTCTTGGGGCGATATCTTAGACTGGGACTCCTTCCCGGAGTCTATATTCTTGGAGCCTGTCTCAACAGACACTGAGATCTCGGACCCTTTCTCTATTAGCCCTGAACGGGCTCTGTTCTCCTTTCTCCATAGTGCTGCCAATCATTGATCGGTCTCTTTCATCTCGGACTCATTTCATCTCGCCCTCTATATCTTTATTAATGCTGATCACTTACTGACTCCATGATCGGCACCTTTCGGCAGCAATACTCGGACTTACTTCCTCCTCAGGATCTATCTCTTGCTAGATCTCTAGTGCTCTCACCTTACTCATCATTACATAAGCCAGCTACCATTAGTATATATAGTGCCTGCTTCTTTCTGTAACAGGTAACCTTGATCTATGCCTATCTGCATAATATCTTGTTCTTATCAAACTGGCCCATCAGTGTTTGATCAGTCTTCTCCACTTTGTGCTTCTCTTGCTTCTTTGGTGTCAATCAACAGATCAATGCCCACATCATCACTCTTGCCTTTGATAGGGAGAGCCCCTGTCCGTTGGACATACGGTATCAAGCCTGGTTGCTGTCCTTTGCTTGTCCAGGTTCCATGCTGGAACTCTGCTCACTGCATATGGTGCCAGTCTGGTTTCTGCTACGAGATGTACTTGTGTCCATTGTTAGGAGCAAGGTGTTGCGCACCCGTGTAACACAATACATCTTCACACTTGTCTACCTGACTCTTACTGGGAGTTTGTGCTTTGCCATGCAACTCACATCTATAACAGGACACCAATGAATCAGCTCCAATGGAAGACCCCCCATGAAATGCTTCAGGGGGAGAAACCTTCCATTGATCATCTACACGTATTTGGATGCAGTGCCTATGTGCACATTCCCGATGAGACACACAAGGGCAAGTTGCAGCCCAAATCACAACTAATGGTTTATTTAGGTGTTGCCACCGAAAATGATGCTAACTACATCTTTATGCGTCCCAACGGATCCATACACCAGTCTGCACACGCCATATTCCATGAGCACTTGTTCCCAAGATGTTCAGGGGCTTGGCCTCACAAGCCAATAAGTCACATACCATGCAATCCCCACCAACACTCGGATGGTCATTCCAACCATTCTGATAGTTCTGATGATTCTGATTCCAACCCAGAACAACCTCTTCTGAGAGTTCTGAGAGTTCCGATGCTGGAACCATGTCCCGATACTCCTGAACTGGAACAGCCTCCAGCACCCAGGACACCTCCTCAGGCATCTTGCCCACCTCCAGTCGTCCCACCTCCATTGTGACACTCTGAGCACACACGCCAAGCTCCTAACCGCCCTGGAAATATGTATGGTAATTGACATCCACTACAGCAGGTCAAGGACATTGAAAAAGAATCCTCCTAGAAGAAGCTAGTTGGAGAGCCCGCACCTAAGACCCTGGACACTCCTAACATCCCTGGCAACCTACCTCCATCACCGACTCCGTTGGAACATGATATTGAGCACCTCACCAGTGAAGGGGGAGACAGTTTAGTCTCTTTCCTATGCCGGCATGTGATTCCCTTCACAGAATCATCCAATACTCCCAACTACCAGGAATGGTCCTTCAAGGACATTAATAAATTACCCACAGCCAAACAGGCTTTATGGTGGAAGGCCTGCGAAACCAAGCTAGGAATGCTTAAGGAACGCAAGGTATGGGAAGTCATAGACTGCCCCATTGATTGAAAGATCATAAAGAATTGCTGGGTCTTCAATGTTACATCTGATGGCCGTAAATGCGCTCATCTGGTCACTAAGGGCTTTTCCCAAGTGAAAGGCCTAGATTACGATCAGATATTCCCACCTGTCGTGCGATTTGAGACAGTGTGATGTATGCTCATATTAGCTACCCCAGGCAAATGGCACATATCCGGACTTGATGTCTGATCAGCCTACCTCTATGGTGTCCTAGAAGAGGAGCTCTATATGGAGTTTCCTGAAGGTTACGCGCCTCCTGAATTAAAAGGTTGCAAAGTACTAAGGCTTCTATGTGCTATCTATGGATTGAAGCAAGCTGGGTTGACCTGGTGGTGCACGTTAGACAAGTCCATGAAAAAACTTGGATTTGAATAGCTCCGAACAGATGCTGGCCTCTTTGTGTACAAGCGAGGAAACAAGATTGTACTCGCTATCATATATGTCGACAACACACTATTCTGCAGACCCAACAAGAGCCTAGTTGAAAGACTTAGGGCCACTATTATGAAAAAGTGGGAATATTGAGATCTTGGGGGACCATGCGAATTCCTCCAAATAAACATTCATCGAGAGGGTCACCGCATGTACATTGACCAGCGGCAATACCTTGACAAAGTCCTTGAGCACTGCGGAATGATCAATGCTAAGCCTGCTCAGACCCCTTTACCATAGGGCTACTACCCCGAGAAGGATGACCTTCTGGTCAATCTGGAACTCTGGACTTGGTTCCAAACTGTGATCAGATCATTACTATACATAATGATTGGGACTAGGCCCGACATTGCCTATGCTGTCACTCAGTTGGCCCACCAATCAGCAAACCCATCACAGGATCACCTTGACAAGGCCCTGTATATATGCCAGCACCTTCTTGGTACTTCAGATTACTCGCTCATCTATGACAGTGAATCCGGCAAAGGCTTAATTGCCTGTACTGACTATGACTGGGGTCAAGATATGATAACCAGTCACTCGCAAACAGGTTTCTACCTGAAATTAGTGAATGGAGTGTTCTTGTGGAACTCACATCTACCAAAGACCACAGCTCTGTCCTCCACTGAGGCAGAATATATGGCTTTGAGCAACTGTTCTCGCCAGATCATATAAAGCAAGCAGATGCTTGTGGAACTCAGGCTGAAGCTCAATCCCATCCCCATCTGCAGTGATAATCAGGGCTCCCTATTCATAGCGGAGAATCTGGTCACTGAGAAATGTTCAAAACAGATCCACATCAAGTACCACTATATATGTGATGCTGTGATGACCTTTAAACAGGTTGAACTGTTCTTTATCCCCAGAGATGACAATCCGGCTGATATGGTTACTAAAAACGTTACAAAACCCCCTTTCTACACACCATTCTTGCCCCTCTCCACTCTCACAGCACGTGACTTCTCGATCACATGTGTTACAACCCAACCTACCCCTACTTACGGTCTTCTGTTTATCCATACCTCTCCCTTCTCCCTTCCCCTCCACCTACCACGTTCTCCATCTCCAATGCTACTCTGATACGTCGAGTCCCCTTACTTGTATAATACCTACGGTTCCTTCTGTTGTCCGTCACTCATGGAACCGCACTGCCCCTCCCTTACCCATCACGTTTCACCTCACGTTTCATCGTACCTACCGGTTTCCTAGGTTATCCCTTTATAGGATACTTGGGCCTCGTAGTATGTCTAGTTATCGCCATCGAGACTCACAGCTTGGTCTGTGCATCCTTTGTACTTGTATATAAACCCACTGGCGTAGTACTAGCCCCCCAGCTAGTTCTACGCAATATACCGCGTATCTCCTGGCGTACTAAAGAACCCTTCCTAAGTCTCCAGGCTACTTCTGAGTGCCTGCTACTAGTATCTTTGAGTACGCTTTACCTAGGTCCAATACCTACGGTGTGGTAGCATCGTAACAACATGACCTGCACGTTCCCTGGCATGTGACCATTCACCACACGTGACCCAGACACATCGTGACATGCCTAGTTGCTCACCATTGTTTACCTCGGGAACAGCCATATTCCCCAAGCCATCAGACTGCCTGCTGCTGTGTTGCGCACAGCCAAGTGGATTGCCAATCTTGATTGATCGGCAGCACCCACCATCAGTGCTGCCTCATCAGTGATCCCATCAATTGGATCTCATTGGGGATTGCCGTTAGACTAATTGGGCGGACAATAGCCCAGTGTGAGGAAGAGGAATCCTAATTGGGGAGCACAGCCCATAGAAGCAGGGCTATAAATACAGGCTCCGCTTTAATGCCTCTTTCTCTAGTTTAGTCCACTTGTACTGTATCACCACCGGGATCTTCACTCCTCGAAGCTTTCCTTGATATTAAGGCAACTTAATTATCCTTCTCATTCCCACCCCTTGCCAGGCTCAGTGTATGCCTGCAAGTTAGTCGCTGGTCCCCATAGTGGTTGACATTCGTGCTTAGAATCCTGCAACAAAAAACCTCAGACATGTCAAGTTCGAGAAGTTCAGACCTCAACTTGGACTTCAGTTCAAGAATCTTGCCTTTCACTGATTGTGCGATTGATAGTAGTGTACATTTGGTCTTACCTTACTACGGTACATTAGACCAGGGGGAGTGTTGGGTGATAGGAGTACAATACCCATATTAGTATGAGTAGTTCACATGCTCCAATGTATTTACATTCAGACTCGGCTAGTCTGAGTTCTAATCAATCTTGCACTCGAACCACTATATTCTACCACACTGCTTACTAAGCCACAGGTGAGTATCGCCAGATGTGACTCTGTCAGTACATGCACTTCTCAACATGAGCAGGCTTTGCGTTGATCATTCTGCAGTGCTCAAGGACTTTGTCAAGGTATTGCCGCTGGTCAATATAAGTGTGGTGACCTTCTCGATGAATGTTCATTTGGAGGAATTTGTGTGGTTCCCCGAGGTCTTGACATTCCCACTTTTTCATAAAAGCAGCCTTGAGTCTTTTGACTAGGCTCTTGTTGGGTCTGCAGAATAGTGCATTGTCAACATAGATGATAGTGAGTACAATCTTGTTTCCTCACTTGTACACAAAGAGGCCAGCATCCATTCGGAGCCATTCAAATCCAAGTTCTTTCATGGACTTGTCTAATGTGTGCCATCAGGTCAACCCAGCTTGCTTCAATCCATAGATAGCACGTAGAAGCCTAAGTACTTTGCGACCTTTTAATTCAGGAGGTGCATAACATTCAGGAAACTCCATATAGAGTTTGTTACAACCCAACCTACCCCTACGTACGGCCTTATGTTTATCCATACCTCTCCGTTTTCCCTTCCCCTCCACCTACCACGTTCTCCGTCTCCCATGCTACTCTGATACGTCGAGTTCCCTTACTTGTATAATACCTACGGTTCCTTTGTCCGTCACTCACGGAACCACACTGCCCTTCCCTCATCCATCATGTTTCACCTCATGTTTCATCGTACCTACCGGTTTCCTAGGATATCCCCTTATGGGATACTTGGGCCTCGTAGTACGTCTACTTACCGCTATCTAGACTCACAGCTTGGTCTGTGCGTCCTCCTTGTACTAGTATATAAACCCACTGGCGTAGTACTAGCCCCCCAGCTAGTTCTACGCAATATACAGCGTATCTTCTGGCGTATCAGATCTCCCCAAAAGTCCTCTGGCTACTTAGGAGTGCCAGCTACACTAGTCTTTCTACGCTTCACCTACGGTCCAGAACCTGCGGTGCTGTAGCGTCGTAACAGAGTTCCTCTTCTAGGACACCGTAGAGGTAGGCGGATCAGACATCAAGTCTGGATATGTGCCATTTGCCTAGGGTAGCTAATGTGAGCATACATTGCACTGTCTCAAATCACACGACAGGTGAGAATATCTGATTGTAATCTAGGCCTTCCACTTGGGAGAAGCCCTTAGTGACCAGACGAGTGCATTTACAGCCACTAGATTTAACATCGAAGACCCAGCGATTCTTTATGATCTTGTGATTAATGGGGCGGTCTACAACTTCCCATACCTTGCATTCCTTAAGCATTCCTAGCTTGGTTTCACAGGCCTTCCACCAGAGAGCTTGCTCATCTGCGGGTAGTTTGTTAATGTCCTTAAAGAAGCATTCACTGTAGTTGGGAGTATTAGATGATTCTGCAAAGGGAATCGCATGCTGGCATAGGAAAGAGACTAAATTGTTTCCCTCTTCACTGGTGAGATGCTCAACATCTTGTTCTGATGGAGTCAGTGATGGAGGTACTGTAGGCCACCAGGGATATTAGGAGTGTCCAGTGCCTTAGGTGCAGGTTCTCCAACTAGTTTCTTCCAGGAGGACTCTTTTTTGATGTTCTTGACCTGCTGTAATGGATATCAGTCACCATACACATTTCCAGGGTGATTGGGAGCTCAGTGTGTCCACTCAGTGTTATGATGCTACCACACTGTAGGTTCTGGACCATAGGTGAAGTGTACAAGAAACTAGTAGCAGGCACTCTGAAGTGGCCTGAAGACTTAGGAGGGATTCCTAAAGGCCAGAAGATACACGGTATATTGCATAGAACTAGCTGGGGAGCTAGTACTACAGCAGAGGAGTTTATATATATTACAGGATTGCACACAGACCAAGCTATGTGCGATGGTAGACTAATCAGGTTGTGCTAAGAGACCTGAGGATCCTAAATGGGGAAAGGCCTCATGGGAACCAGTAGGCAAGACATGAGGTAAACATGAGGCATGATGGGATCAAAGAAGGGCAGTGCAGTTCCTGTGAACAATGAAAGGGAACTGGTCTAGTGGCACATCAAAAGGGAGCAATAAAACCGTCAAGGTGAAACAGGGAAAGAGGGCTGTGTTAATCTTGGTAGATCAACACAGGAACAGGATAGTGGTCCAAAGTAGTGGGAATACTTGTCCACAACGTGGGAATGAATGTTAAGGCTGCTGAAACAAAAGGAGGAGGGGAATAAATGTGGGCCAAACTGTAGGTTTGTAACACTCAGAGCATCGCAATGGAGGTGGGACGATAGGAGGTGGGTGAGGGGCCTGGGGAGATGTCCTGGGTGCTGGAGGCAGAGTAGGGGCCCTTTCAGGTGAAGGAGTCTGTGCTGGTTCCGGTTAATGTTCCAGTCAGCAGACAGGTGCCAGAATGGATGCACTTCAAATGATGAAGTTCTTCTTGAAGAAGGATAGGCTAAACTTTATGCAGAATTGGGTCACACCAGAGCAAGACATGGTTCAGGATGACATTCCTGATCAGGATCTCCTGGCAAGAGTTGTCAACACATATCAGATCAGCCACCAGTGCGATGAAGTTATGGATGAAGTTATGGTATTGATCATGAAAGAGAAGGGGTCTGAGGGGGACTCCAAGGGTGTCTTCGTATAAATGACTACAAGGCTACCTGGTATGAGCCGTACGATGAACTCAGATGCATGCATGTCGTTCTCTTCATACTCTATGATGGTGTGTCTTAGTTTGTGTAGTGAATTGTGCAAATTGCAACCACACTTTCTGACCACATCAGTGTACACATTGCACACTGTCCTCACCATTCATCGCGTCTTGCTTTCTGCCTTCTCCAACTTCCCCTAGCAACAGTAGCAGCAGTGCTAAGCCATCCCCTGCAGAGTTTCACAGTTTACCACATACTATTCCTCAACCTTTGTGCTCTTGTTACCTTGAGGCAACCAGCATCTCCTTACTGCTACTGTACATCAGATCTCCTCGTATTCAAGCTCTCTATATTCCAGCTCTCTTTATTCCAGCTCTCCATCTCCACATTTCATTTCTGCGACACCATGGAATCCACCCTCCTCAAGCACCCTTGCAACCCCACCTTCATGGACACCCTTCATGTATAACTCCCTCTCCAACCTCAAGCCTAGCTTCCATTACCCCCAGTCCCCTACACCATTGCCTCACTTCTGCCCACAGCAGTGGTACTCACTCACCCTTGTCAGTCCACTGTTCCATATGCCTCTGTCCCCCATTCTCATCACTTCTATCCCATTGCTACTCCTGCTACCCATTCGCTGGCAAAGATCCTGAGACACAAGGTTTGCAACAATGATTCTGTTGAGGACAATGAAGACTTCCAGCCCACCAACACTTACTTGAAACTACCAATGTCCACTGTAAGACCATCCGTCATCAGTGTATTGAGCCTGAGCAGAGTTGCGATGAACTTTGCAACAGTTACCACAGGCTCAAGGATTCCCCTCTCATTTCCAGCCGGAAGTCAAGCTAGTTTCCCTCCTCGACCATGCTACCACCCATGTTAAGCATCTCAAGATGACCGCACAGCAACTTCAGACGAGGCTGCAACAGGCCAAGACTGAGGCCTAACGACTTCACACGTGCATCTCAATCATTCTCATCCTGTATCTACGGTTGAATGATAGGAGTACAATACCCATATTAGTATGAGTAGTTCACACACTCCAATGTATTTATATTCGGACTCAGCTAGTCTGAGGTCTAATAGATCTTTCATTTGAACCACTACATTCCTATTAAGTCGCTTACTAAGCCTCAGGTGAGTATTGCCATGTGTGACTCTGTCAATACATGCACTCTTCAACAGGTTATGAGCCCTGCTAGTGTTTAACGCATAGTGAGAGGTTCAGCACAAACAAGTGCTCTTTTACACTTGTCTGCCACCTCACCTGATTAGATCTGTTCTGTGCATTTACGCTGAATGTTGATCAAATGTAGGACACATCTCATGCACTATATGCGCTAGACTCCCTTGATGTGCTATATGCACTCAGGTGAAAAAGTGTCACCCAGATCCTATGGGGAGACTATGTCTCACTGAGGTTCTGAAAATGTTCAGGAATGTGTGACTAATTCACCACCTTTCTCTTTGATTCGTTCATTGACTTAAGGAAAGTACTGATGTCCCTTCCGCCTCGCAGAAAAAAAGTCCTCCATACTCAAAGACCTCCCAAAGCTTAATGGCACCAACTGGAAACATTGGTTGACTGACATGAAGTCCTACCTCCAGTCTCAGAGCCTCTGGTCCATCTTCAGACACATCTGCCCTAAACCCATCATGGATGAACATGACAAGGTCATTGATGACCATCAAGCTGCCATCAATGCTTGGGAAGATAACGACAATAAGGCTCTCAGGATGATCCATTTCACGTTGGAGTCTCAGATTGCTGCCAGGTTCAGTAACAACAGCTACACTTCTGAACTTTGGGAGAAACTCAAAGCAGTTTACTCCCCCCCCACCATTACCTCCGCCTATACAGAGTTTAAAGTGATGCTAGACATCACCATCCCTGAGAACACCCACCCCACTTGTACATTTGTGAAGCTCAACACCTCATTCTCCTGCCTCACTGAGGTGGAATATCCTATCCCGGACATCATTCAGTCCATGATTGTCCTAGTGAAGATGCCAAAGTATGCCAACATCCTTTCTCAAATCCTCAATCAGAAGACCATCACTGGTGAGAACTCCAAAGGAAAGAAGAAAGAAGAAGACACTGCATCCAGACCCCCACCCATTGCCATGATCAAACAGATTGTGATGGCTGCATGGCAACAGCATGTTGCCCACCATAAGCCCGTCCAGCACCATGCTAACAAGATTTCCACTGTAAAGCGGAAAGGGGGAGACCCCTCGTTTCAGCAACAGCAGCAGTCCAGAGGAAATGGTTCCAACAATGGCAAGAAGGACAGTAAGTGCCACCATCAAGGCAAACACTCTAAGGAGGGACAGGAGAAACAGGACAAGCGCAAGCAGGCTCATGCCACCAGTGCCAACACCAACTCCACCCCTGCCACCTCATTCACATTCACTGCACCCATGGTCATTGACCAGGCGCATATACCTACATATTTGACAATCAATTCTCAGGTCCTCTCTCACACGCCTGGTGCCACCAATTATGGTGAACCAGCGTTCCCTCATACCTGCAACATGATATCACTTGCATACCGAATTGGCGTTGTCCCAACTATGGAGACAGTACACACCCTGGACCCAGTGGCTAACTGCCATGTTAATTGGGAAGGAGGCATCCCCTCCTCTTCCTAATGACTCCAGGACTGGCTTGAAGATGTTGCCTTCAAAGCGGCTTCCATCATGGAGGTTGAGGAGGATGTTGTCTTGCTGGGTGAAGATGATCAGGATGACTACCTGAATCAATACTTCAACTTTGGTGCAGACTCTTGGTCAGTACCACCCTCTTCCTCACACCACTCAGACACTGATGAGTGATTATCTTCACCACAGATTAGAAACACATTTTTGTACTCATCTGTAGTCAGTAGTGAAATAGACCTCCCATTGCCTTTCGCATCATGTGACGACTGCTCTAAGGTCTCCAGCAAAGGCAAAGAGCATGTTCATGAGCATCACCCACCACCTGACATGTGGCTCCTTGATTCAGGGGCCTCATCACACTTTACCAACAACTTACAGGATTTTGTGGAAGATATGGAATTCCCTGAGCCTAGATTCTCGCACACCATGAATGGAAATGCACCTATACTTGGTGAAGGCACTGTTGTCATCAATTTCAAGGGATTACATGTGCGATTATTGCCAGTAATCTATATGCCCAATTGCAGCATAAAATTAATCTCTATGGGTACTCTACTCAGAGATAGCTATCTCACTATTGAAGTTGGCCCAGGCCACTTTGACTTTTATGATAAATGTGCCAAATGAACTGTACTGTCATTCCATTCTCATGGATCCGAAACTATGTTTTGGATGTGCGCCCCTACCATTAAACCACAAGCCAAGTGTGTTATCATGGCCTCTGTGGATTACAAGTTACTCCATCACTGCCTAGGACATCCATCAAAAGAAGTCATTACAGCGGTTTTCAAAAGTTCATGGAAAATGTATTTTCTTTCTTACAATTTGGTGGTCACATGGGGATCACATGTCCAGGACCCCAAATGTGCCTTGTAGATTGTAGCTAATCCTAATATAGTTTTTTTTTTCTCGTAGACTAACATGTCTTCATGAGTCTCGCTGTCTCAGGATGTTGAAGACAACGCAGAGACTGAACAGGTATTTTCTATCTCACTGACTGTCTATTTGAAGGTCAAGAAGACGTTGTGTGGTAAATCTACCTCCAAGGAAGAGAAGTCGACGAAAACAAAGGCACTCATGTTTGCGGTCAAGCCCTCGAACTACATTGACTTCCTGAAAAGCATGCTCCAAAAGCTCGGTCAGGAAGACTACGAGGTCACTACGAAGAAGGACTACCCTTTTCAATACATGCTCTTGAAAACAAAGACATATTTTTCCCTGTTTTTACATTTCTCATGGAGTTGGAACTAACAGCGGCTGTAGGCAACGGGCTGTGGACACAATCGATGTCGATAATGTTTCTGATTACCAGGAAATGGTGACGAAGATTCTGGAATCCAAGCTATCTGTCATCAAGATTCTCATTG
The DNA here is from genome assembly GCA_038091165.1 of Rubroboletus pulcherrimus. Taxonomy (NCBI): domain Eukaryota; kingdom Fungi; phylum Basidiomycota; class Agaricomycetes; order Boletales; family Boletaceae; genus Rubroboletus; species Rubroboletus pulcherrimus. The sequence continues at coordinate 13,632 of JBBPNY010000588.1, forward strand.
ATATACGGCACATCCAGAAACTGCCTCGAGTCCAGGCAAGCAGCTCTGGGGATGACCTGGACTCAGACCGACCCTCTAGTGATGTCGACAAGGTATGTCCTTCTCGTGTTTGATTTTATTTCATAAACGGACTATTTCTAGGCCAAGTCCCATACTGCAAAAACGGAACACGATGTCCAGTTAGCGCGCTGGCGCTTGAAGCTTACTCAAAAGTACAAGAACGAGTATGATGATGGTTTGATGTATGTTGGGCCCCTCGGGCCCATCGTACTTACGCAACCTATGATTCTCGACTGGGCTTGTGCGATCGCAGAGGGCCACACCACGCTAGCTATGCCACCCAATATCGACTCCTTCAACCCCGCAAACAAAGCCCCCATTCTCCACAGTTCGAGGAGAACGTCTGCACAGCTACCACCACCGTCCCCTGCCGCTGCGGCACCAGCACCGGCTATTGATGTCAATTCGTTGACGTCTATTCTTTTGATACAGACACTAGCCCAGTCTGGTCTCCTTCCTTCGGCTGCTGGAAATGCAACCTCTTCCAATTCGTCTGTGATTGCTGGTGCTTGCACACCAGCCCAGACAACTCCTTGTACTCCAACTCGGAAGAAGAACCAAGACGCCCCATCGTCGCCACAGCCCATTCCCTCTCCATCCCATTTGACACAGTACCTCAAGTATGCCGAGGAGTACCTAGGTGTCCGACATGCGCAGGATTACAAGACGTCCCTGGAACTCAATGGCATTGGCCCCGACATCCTTCCTGATGTCAATGACAAGCTTCTTGCTGATCTTGGCATCTCCACAGGTGATGTGATTCGTTTGAAGAAAGGTAGTATGGCGTGGTGGAACGGGCCCAATGCGAAGCGAAAATGAAGTAATACGGCCTCAGCAGACAAGCAGGCCAGTGAGGAACAGCTGAAAAAGGCGTATCAGAAACATTTTCACGGTGGAGGTGGCATGCGCTTCACAGGGCCACCAATGCGGGCAGATGATCCAGACTGTCACAAGGGCTGGGACTACGATTTATTATACTTTTGTGATTCACAGAAGCAGTGGCTTCCGGTGCTGCATGGGTTCGCCGTTGACGAGGATGAAGAGCCATCTTTTTAGTACTATGCATGTTTGATACAGTACAACACTGATTTGATTTGCGCACTGTGAATGGACTCGAAACGTATCATATGACGGGATAGA
>JBBPNY010000589.1:0-14824 GCA_038091165.1 Rubroboletus pulcherrimus
GTGACCATTGGAGTGACCTAGCAGATAGTTGGCTGATTTGGCGTACCAACTTTTTCCGGCTAATCTACGAAAGAATAGTGAGATTTAATGACGCCAACTGATCAAATCCATATCACACACACACAAAAATATCCAATCACGCCTTGTTCGATGTAGCATCCGGGCGGCAGACTGACAAAGAACGGATGAACATCCAGGACCTTTGCGAATGTAACGTCCAAGACTGGCGATGCAATATATTCGGCTCGCATAGAAGTTTCTTGAAGGTCCATCCTTCCCCCTACCGGAAGGCCACGTACCACATGCCTCGAACAGTGCGATCAAGTTTCCGGGCGATAGTGGGAACCCCTGCTGAGCAGGTAACTCTTGGTTACAGTCGAATAGGCGCACCCACTTACAACTAGACCTGCGATTGACATCACAGCAAGAATGGCCTGGTGGAGGATGGTGTCGCTGTTGGAAATCTGTTTCTCTTCTCCCGCGCGATGGCGACGAAGAATGAGTGCAATCCTAGGTGTAGCATAACCAAACTCGGTGGGGAAGCTTATCTCGGTGATACCATATGGGAAATTTTCGTAATAGACGAACACGGAGAAGAGTTGCCAGTGAGTTATTTTGCATGCATCGGGGCATGCAAAACCAGTGAGCGCTTGAGCAGTGGCGGCCAGCATGGGCCGGACGGCAACTTGACAATAAAGGTGAATAGTCTGGTGGTTAGGCTAGACATCGGATCAAGGAAACCACCAGTCAGACATGCACACGGATTATCCTTGATCAATTTCTCGGTCAATCAGTCAACGATGCGGAGCTTGCCTACCTCAGCACCACCGGCACCGTCAAAGAGAGATAAAAACCGGACGCGTCGTTTCCTGGCACTGGGATGTGACGCCCAACAGAACATCACTGACGGCCTGAGATCGGGCGCGCGAATGAAACTCGCTCCGAGGCACGCGATCCTCGACTTCTACTAGCTTGGGATGTTGGTGGCCATTTTCTCGAACACGAGCAGAATCTGGGGTGTAGGCGAACGCGCGCGTCCATTAGACTGGGGCTGGTGGAATTGCAATAGGATCCGCTCAATCTAATTTTTGGTGGGATACGACTCCGAGGGTCGAGTCTAGCGTGCTTGTGTAAGGTGTTGGTACAGTCAACGATTCATTGGAGCCTTTGTGGTGCTGGCAAGGACAGCGTTTCCAGTCAGCAGTACTAGTAGTGCAATCCAATGAGTAGTCCGATGCTGGCCAAACCAAACAAGGAGACACTCGACACGATGACAAGGTGGTTCCTAGTCAGATGATGAGTCCGTGACTCCATTTATAGACATCAGTCAGTCAGCTCTGCTGTCATTAGTCTTCGCAGACCTAGAGGTGAAGGGGAATATACATCCATCTCCACTACAACTGTCAAAGTATCCCGCCCAACGAGCCACGCTCACGTTGACAGTGACTCCAAGAGTCCTTTCCACACGAAATCCCTTGCATTTCCACACGACTCGCTGTACTTGGACAAGAACAGTTCGTCGGTCGGTGCTATATACACGCACATCAGCACCATAAACCTCGTTCACCCACTCGTAGCGATGACGAGGACGTACCGGAAGGAATCGCACCGCCTTTACTCCACAGGTCAAAGACTCCCATCGCTTCTTGGACGGTCAAGCCATCGGGGACAGCCACGCGTTCTAGGCCTTGTGTGTAACTCTGCAAGGTGGAGGAGCGTTTTACGTAGGGACCACCGTACGAAACAGGGGGGATACCAAGCGCCTCGGCGAGTTCGAGGGGGAGCTGGAACTCAATGTTTGTTGTCGAGAGGGCTCCGAGAACCGCACCGCGCGCCTGTACGGGAATCAACGACGTTCACACTAACATAATAGAGAGCAACATAAACATACGAATTGTCGGTTTCCACTTGCGAATTCGAGAAGGAGACGTGGCATGGAGAGATGGTAAGGCTTGATGGCAGAGAAGTGAGGATCCCGGTACTTGGTCTTGCAGTAAATTGCCTGGAAATCGTCGATAGCCAACAGGACAGGGAATCTGTCAGAGGTATGAGAAACAGTTGGACCAGGGGAAGTACGTGCAAGGAAGGGTCTTACTCGGTTTGCTTCTGTAGTTCCTCCATCAAAGCCGACAAGATGGTTGGCGCCAAGGCTCGTTCCTTGATACCTGCTCTCACCAGGTCAGAAAGCAGGGTCCCTGCTGGGATCGTTGCTCTGCGTTCTAGCTCAACGTCCACCGTCGTTTTCAGCTGGTCTAGTCGGTAGCTGTTTACGGTCAAAAAGCGTTGTAGAGTTTGGAACGCGAAAGCGGCCTGTTGATACAAGCGGGTACGGGGGTCATAAGCGTATGTCGTTGTAGAGTTCACGAGATTTATAGCTGTAGAAGAATGAGCGAAAAAGAATAACCCTGATCGATGGGAACGACGCACCTCGGGGGAAATAGAAAACGATCCAATCGCGCGCATGGCAGTACTGCAATGCCTGAAGTAACAAGACGCTCTTCCCGCATCCCGTAGCACCGGCTGACGGAACGTTAAGACAATGCATGGTAACAGACTTTTGACTTACTGAAAACAAACCGATGGTTAGCACTCGATGCCTGACTAGCGATGTCGAGTCTATTTACGATATCTATGGTGGCGTCGCGCATTACAGAACATGGGGCGGAAAGAATTCGGAACTGAAAGGGTGACGATTGGGCCATTGCCTGCAACAGACGCGTCGACATGCTAACTGACCTCGACTAATAGATTTCGCGGAAGACCGAATATCCGGAAGGGGTCCTTGTCATTGTGAGGGAACTTGAGTGCTTGAGAGACGAGTGCATGCGTAATTGTTTCCTAGTGAGATGAAGACAAAAAAACGCGTGAGGGTGCAGAGAAGCAAAGGCAAGGTGAGGACATGGGAAGGGAATAACGCCAGCGATTCTCTTACTGGATGGAAGGGCTGGAGTGTAAGTCGACTGAGATGGTCTGGTTGAAAAACCGGGTGGGTCAACTGGGAAGTTGGCATCGGGAGAAAAGCCTACGAGACGATTGTCAGCGAGATGATGGAGCGGTGAGACGACGTACGTACGGTGTCCCTCCTCCGCCTGGCTGTTGGCTGTTCGCCGGGGACATCTGGTGCTCCTTCGCCGTCGCGGATGCCGGTCTTGCGCTTAAAACCAGACGGAGATGCATATGCTCTCAGCTGAGTTGGTCTGGTCTGTAGCAGGGAACGAGGAGCGCGTCTGCTGAGCGTCGCCATCGTCCACTTGTTACTTTGCAATTTCACTAAATTGATTTTTTACTCCAGTATTGATCACGTGATGATATTGATTATATAATATCTAGATGGCGATATGAGATTATCACAACCAGTTCCAGTTTCATACGACCAATTGGACCTTGGAAGGCCCACTAATATTGGAGGACTCTCAAGATCTCATACCCCGTCTGCCAAGGATTAGAATGCTACTTGCAAGTGTTTATCTCAAGTCGTGTATGTTCACGTGACCTGACGCGTCGCGGGTGGTTCGTAATTTTTGTCGGTTTTAATTCCGCGTCGTAAGTACTGATGTCGCTTCAGCTTGGATCTTGGCTAGAACCACAGCCTATCTGCACATCGACGCCGGCGCCAAGAATGAACAAACGCAAGCTGCCACCCATCGGCGACGACGACCTCGACGACGAAGCACTCGACCATCCCAGGAAACTCCCCGCCGTCGGCACCAATGCAAGCTCCCATCCTCTACCCACCTCACGGGGCAAACCCTGTCTCAGACTCACGAAACCAGACCCTCCAAAACTCACTATACCGCGTCGCACCACCCGCGCGACAAGCGCGCCCCCCAAGCCCTCCTCCGCGGTCGGCAGGTCCACGGGGCGCGTCGCCTCTGGTTCTGCGCGTACCATGGACACCCTCCGAGATCTCCAGAATCAAGGCACATCCCTTGAGAGTGTTCAGACCGCCAATGCCCTCCGTATCGCCCAGCAAATGAATGCCGAACGTACCAAGGTGGCAGAGATCCAAGCAGACCACCGCGCGCTCTCCCGTGAGCTTGCTTCTTCCAGGGAGGCAGAACTAGACAAGCGTCGTAAACTCGTGGATTCTTCCGAAGAACTCGAGAAAATTCGCCTCGTGCATGCAAAGGAAATATTGGAGTTTGAGATGCAGCTCCAGAAACGTGCTAGTGAGATGAGGCAGCTTTCAGAGGACCTCCGAATCGCAGAGGAGGACCTCGATAGAGAGCGAGCGAGTGTCACATCGTTCAAATCCATGGTATCCAATCAGTCAGCAGCGCAGATAACGCTCGATGCACAGATGAACGCGCTGATGACAGAAAAGAACGCGTTGCAAGCACAACTCGACACCGTAACATCCTCAGCCTCGCAGCAGAATCTCGACCACGAGTCTGCCCTTAGGCGAATAGTTTTCCTCGAGCAAGAGGCGAGGGAGGCAGAGATAGTCCGTCGGAAGCTGCACAATATGGTCCAGGAGCTCAAGGGAAACATTCGTGTTTTCTGTCGCGTCCGGCCAGTCCTTCCTCACGAGCTTGCTTCCCCGCCCACCGGTGGAACGCGATCCTCGAACGGTGGTCCAAATTCAGATAATCAGCCAAAGGCTCGCGAAGCAGATATGGCGTTTCCTGACAAGATAGACCACAAAGAAATTGTGCTCACTTCCTCAAGCTCGAGCGCAATGGGTCAGGAACGAAAGGAGGTCTATGCATTCTCATTTGATCGTGTAAGGACTTGTGTTTACATTCCAAAATATACCATTCATAGTTGGACACAGGTGTTCGAACCCGAGTCTACGCAGGGCAACGTCTTCGAGGAGATCTCACTCCTCGCACAGAGTTGCGTAGATGGATACAACGTTTGTATCTTCGCATATGGCCAGACAGGTTCTGGCAAATCCTTTACCATGGAAGGCGGTTCCGTGAGTCCATCTCTGGCCACATGTCCACCCGTTAAATAAGTTTCTGTAGACCGAAGCTACAGTGGGAATGATACCCCGTGCTGTCAATGAAGTATTTAGAGCTGCGGACACACTGAAGAACAAAGGCTGGGAGTACACCATGGAGGGACAGTTCCTGGAAATCGTGAATGCTCCTCGTTTGCACACCCCCCTCTGCTCGATTGCAACTGACTGGAAAATAACACAGTACAACGAGACGATCAACGACCTGCTCGGGAAAGGCGAGTTTGACAAGAAGAAGCACGAGATTAAACATGAGAAGACCGCGACAAGCGCGAATACGCGAGTGACTGACGTCAACGTGGTGTCTCTGCGCACCCCCCGTGAAGTCGCGGCGCTCCTGCGACTAGCGAATTCCCGGCGCACCGTGGCAGCGACGCTTATGAACGAACGTTCATCGCGGTCACATTCGGTCTTTACTCTCCGAATTTTTGGGTGCAATGAACACACGGGGGAGCGGTGTGAGGGAAGCCTCAATCTCGTCGATCTAGCAGGAAGTGAACGCTTAAACTCAAGCGGCGCTGCTGGGGACAAGGAACGTCTGAAGGAGACTCAGAACATCAACCGCAGCTTGAGTGCACTGGGGGACGTCATCGCCGCGTTGGGTGAGAAGGGGGAGAAAGGGGAAAAACATATTCCGTACAGGAATTCGAAGGTGGGTCGATCATGCATGCATGCTCTCCCGCGACTTCCTCTCTTATTTTGATTGGTGATCGTGTGGGGATCTTCGCTAACCTGTGCTGCTGTGCCCCTTCCTTTCCGATTTTTACCTTGCGTAGCTCACTTACCTTTTGCAACATTCATTGAGCGGGCACTCAAAAACGCTGGTATGTTCACTGTTTGATCTCGACCTTGGTGCCTAATGCTGTGTTGTTCATGACCGGTGTTTTGCAAAGATGATCTTGAACCTCTCTCCACTTGCGGCACACCTGAATGAGTCATTGGCATCACTGCGGTTCGCGACAAAGGTGAGAACGAACCATGCCATGCAAACCTTGTTCACTCCTCACTCCACACTCGTGTATAGGTCAACAACACCACCGTTGGTCCGGCCAAGAAGCAGGTCCGCGGCGCGAGCTGAAACAACCACAGCCATGGCTCGGTATGTCACAGTTGCCATTGGTTGATTACTATCTCTCCTCGTGCTGGAGGGCCGCGCTTATTTGCAATCATGTTATCCGACGACCTCGCGCTCAGGCTCGGGAAGATGCATGTCTCGTGTAGCGACTGTATTATGTTAACGAGTACAAGGATGCGTGCGCAATAACGAGTGATGAAGGCGGGATCATGTAAACGTCATGGTCGGCCCAGTAGCGTTGTCCCCCCTTTTTTCTTGAGAGCTTCACTTCGGACAGTGGCAGACCACTTGAAGAAGTTGCAGCGATACCTGCGGTCTACCTCCTCGCGAGGCCGCTCCCCTTTACCCTTGTCATAACCGGGTCCAACGGGGCTACACGTCCACCGTTTAAGGGACCGGAACGGAGATCCGGGAACAAATCAAATTCAGTGTTAGACGATAATGCGACTAGATCCCCGAGGAGGGGCGGGTAGCGTACCGGGAACAGATGAAGAATGTTTTGCCCTTATTCGGCCCTGGTTTGTTCACAGTGCACTCCTTGGCCGGTTCGCCGTGGACGGTGCACTTAGGGGGTTGAATCGGTGCCATGAGCTCGGACCAGGCTGCTTTGCTGTTGGAGGAGGATCCGTTTCCAGCGGAAGATATCAGTGGTAGTGGGTCCACTTCCTGTGAGGCGAGCTGGAGGGCGAGCTGGAGGTCCGTGGCAGGATCGCCGTCCGAGGAGAGCAGGGGCGGATGCTCAGACGTATTCCATTCTGTTTGTGACGCCGATGGGGGCCGCCGCTGAGATTTGGACTGAGGTAGTAATTGGGAGGGCGGGGGAGCAAAGAACGCGGCGAGCGTGCGTTGTCCAGATCTAGATTCCACGCCTGAACCTGGGTCCTTGCCTTTGTCCTTCCTTTGCTTCTTGCTCGGTTTCGACGCAACCGCTGTTGGCGGATCCGTCGACCTGCGTTTCAGGGGTGCAACGCGTTTCGTTTCGGGGTCGCCACCGCTCTCCGAGGGCGAAGGAGTAGGTCCGCCCCTGGTGGTGGTCGTTAAGAATGGAAGGGACTGGGAGGTAATGATAAAGTCTGGATCCTGATGGTGAGTGATGTCCGGCGACACAGCATCCCGAAACTGGGGTGCCGAGTCAATGGATAAGATAGCCGGCGCTTGCGATAAGGACGGAGACGGCGATCCCGGCGCCTGCGAATCGTGGGTAGTATCGCTTGCTGTTGCTGGTGCTGCTGTCATCTTTCCCCCCTTGGCGAAAAATGAGGATAATAACGTCTGCTTGCCGGAGAACTCGTCCCAGCGTCGCGCCGCGAGCCGAGGGGGTTCGGTTTGTGCCCCGTCCATGGGCATTACTTCACGGAGAGTCAGCTTTTGGCCAGTCGAGGTGGTGATCTCGTCATGAAAATCGATGTATATGGGACAGTGGTCAGAGCCCTTGAGAAAAGGCTGGATATCACCATGTTTGATCCACGGCAGTATGCCCTGCGTGACGAGGATGTAATCTACGCGGGCCCCGTAATTTGTCTCCCGCGCTGAGATCTTGGTGTTCCAGCCTGTGTTGGTGTCGTGGAAAGAAGTCACATCAGAAAAAGGAGATAGATAAAGAAGGCCAGGGAGAGAGAGGAAAAACGCGCGTCTTACATGTGTACATCCCTTTTCTGCCTGGCCAAAATGACCGCACCACGTCAGCCATGCATCCGTTTGGAGTAAGCCAGTTGTGGAACCAAGCTCGCGCGGGGTGATCATGAAACATCGCCGCGCTACTGGCGAGGTGGCCGTCAGAGTGGTCGAGTGGAGTTGCGCAGATGTTTATGTCACCGACTACGATAACCTCCCGTCCTTCGCTGATGAGTTTATTGACGCGTTCTTGAAGCATAAAGTGGTAATTCATCTTGAAAGGGAGACGGGCATCAGATGTTTCGTTAGGGCAATAGACGTTGATAAGGACGAAAAAACCAAAATCAAGCACGAGGGCTCGGCCTTCCGCATCGAGCGCAACGAGATCGGAAGGTGTATTATTGTGGTCATCCGGCAAAAATTCTATTTGGTGAGCAGAGGGATATGAATGTGATATGCGTTCGTCCGTCATAAGCGGTACTTTTGGCTGGATGGTCCCCGAGAGACCTTCTTCTGCTTTGAGTGGTGTGACTGTTCGAGTGTCTGTGTACACCGCGACGCCACTATAACCGCCTTTGCTGGTGGGGAAGGAAAAAAAAGCGTGAAATGGGTCGGGAATGGCAAGGTTTCTGTCAAGACCGGCCCGTGAAGCCTTCATTTCTAGGATAATGAAGCGGGATGAGTTGGTTCGACCCTTCTCCCGGGACGGGGACGACGAAGCCGGAAGATGAAAAAAAAAATTAAACGACACACCTTGAAAGCATATTATGTCTGCTTGAAGGTGGAGGAGAATTTCGTGAAAGGACTTGAATGAGCTCCATCTAGGCAGATCTGAGACGTGATGGCAGGCGAGATTTAGCCTGAGGGAGACACGCACGGGTGGTACTGGGGAAGGGTCCGAATGCCGTTCTGCGACGAGACCGCGGTGGTAAGTGCGGAATTCGAGCGTCCGGTAAAGACCCACAATGTTCCAGGATAGGATACGCATAATTTATCGCGTTCAAGGAGTTGTGCGAACTTGAGCTGGTTTAACGTCGGGTTGAGCTCGACTTGCCTAATCGTCTATTATGAAACTGTGTATGTACCTTGGCACCTAACTTGAACTCGCCGTACCCGTAGAACCGAGTGCTGAACTGTAATCTTAGGTTTGTTGCCAGTCCACGTTGCTGTGGACCAAACGGGTGTTCATTTCATTTCACGCCCTGGCCATGGGACATCGCCGTGGCAGCCCTGCCAGTCTCGCTCAGCCTCAGTGAGGAGTCCCTGCCAGCTTCCTCAGCCCAGCCGTTATCCTCCTACTCCACGAGTAGAGGTCCAGAAGGACTTCTCAGTGCTGCGGTCTGAGAAGTCCTTCCTACACCGCTTCGTCTACCTCCCCAGTCCGCCATGTCGTCCGACTCTGCAATCAAATTCATGCCTTTGGATAAGCGTGTCTCGTCAGCGTGATCAGCTTACTCACCAGTCTTACCCACAGCTCCCCTTATCCTCCGTTCCTCAATCTCTTTTTATCCTTCTCCTCCGCCCCGTTCGCATGTCCCGGTCAAAGTTTCGACAAGCGCCGTCGTGTCCGAATGGCACCAGTGCATCGCATCTCCATAAATCGCGATTTTTAGCTAGTTTTGATTGCGAAGCCGATGGCAGTCTATCATGACCGCTCTCGTGATTTCACGCGCTTCTGAACACGTTGTATCAGCACGTCAGATCCATGCCAAAACCGTCACTTCACTTTTACGTTGGCACCAATTTGGCCTTCTGTCGACGAGAATGCCATGGCCCCCTATGCTTGTCTTTATGTATTCCGCAGAACGGCGTGGAGTATCCTTGACCGAGATAGATTTTAATTAACTATTGGTGAGTGCGTGCTTTCCAAAGTCAGCATGAACTCAGGGTCGTCCGTCTCGCCATGCTCCCTCAAGGCAATTACGCGCTGGTTCAGTTCGCTGAGTGTCCCGATTGCTTCCCGTAACGCTAAGCATGTGCCGAACGAGAGAAAGCGGAAGAATGAATCTCGCGTTTCTGCCCACTGCGCGAGGAGCATGGCCAGAACACTCGAAGAAGCTCTGTTTGCATTTCAAAGTCGGAACAACTGCTTCGTTCACCTCCCTTGATTCCCACCTTATAGCTCCATCCTTTGTGTGACCTTCTCGTACTCCTACAGAATTGCCCCGGGTTCGCTCCCTCCAATCCTTATCAGGCGATTCTCATGCTACGAGGTACGGTCGAAAACATGCCCCGCTCTTCCTCTCACAGTAGAGGAGCTCAAGCTAAGCCGATAGGCAGCCCTCCTGTCGCTCGGGGCTTTCCCGAAGGGAGCCCGAACATGACCAGTATCCATAGTCCCTATGCTCGGATGGAGTCTAGTGATCCTCTGAAGCGGAAGCAAACGATACTCAGCTTGATAGATATGCTTTCGGAGTTGAGCAACGACAACGCGTTCGAGGCTGGTCCGTTCTCTTTCTCACTAATATCAGTTTCGCACGTTGACCGACCCTTCCAGATGTCACCTCGCCGCCGATTGTAGAAGAGGACTTGCGTGAGTCACAGTGGTGTCCGCGATGGACAAGTCCCTGATGGGTCTCCCGCAGCGACCTCTCTCGACGAGAAGCTATCAAATGCTGGTGCGGAGCAGTTCCTGAAGTTCGAAAAGTACGTCTGTCAGTTGCCTGCGATGGCCACGTCAACGACTTAATCTCTTCCAGACGGATAGAGAATCTCGACAAAGAAGTATGCGACACGTCTGTCCTCATCTTCTATCCCTCATGCATAGTCAGCTCCGCGGGTTCGCAAACGCTGCTCGCCAGCTGGGCAGCTCGGTCGGAATCCTCTCCTCTGCGTTCAAGTTACGTGAACGATTGACAAAGATCTTGTTTCTGTTCCGAGAAAACGCCGCGAACCTATATCCCCGCAAAATTGTGCGGCAACCGCGTGAGGCTCTTCCCAATCCAAACTTTATGCACCGACAACGACGGGCTCCTTGGCGTGGCCAACATGCTCCCCTCGTGAAACTGGAATTGGAGGACAATCTGGAGCCTGATACACTCCCGACCCAGTTTGAAAAATTTGCGAAAGACGTCGTAACCTTCCTGAATTGCCTTAATGAGTTCCCGGAATTCACTGATGAAGCTGTCAACCAGTCCATGCGGAGCTTTGAGGGTGACTTGAAAGTATGTCGAGTTTCGTTGAGTTCACTCATGTAACTTTGACAACTGTGTCCAGTATTGGGCATCGTGTCTGGCCGAGTACAAGAGTCAGTGTTGGCATATGCTCTTCTTCCCATGCATCGAAACTGACATTATTTCTTTGTCCAGCCCAATTCCGCTCACCAGCCGTGCAGCGCTACGTGCACGACCTCACTACGGAGATCGGAGATCACATCGACAACATTACTGGGACGCTGTCCATGTTCATTGAGATTGGTGAGTGTGGAGGCGTCAAGGGAAAGCAGTACGCTGATATGCTACATAGGTGTCCCAACAATCAGGTTCCATCAGCAACATGCTGCGTCAAATCTATTGAATCTGTCGACTGTGGCGACATTTTTTTCGGCGGTCACCGCAACTACGCTACAGTTCTCATACAATACCACTGGCAATGTGTTGTCAGATTCCGTGAATGCTTTCTGGTTTTCATCGCTGGTGTTCAGTATTGCTGCTGCAGTGAACAGTCTCCTGGGATTAACTTGGAAACAGGCTATGTAGTAGGTTCTTCTCTTGACTTCCGAGCGTCATCCAATCAACCAATTGACATCATTGAGCCGCTCTCCTGGGCATAGGGTTCCGTGGTGGGTTCTCATTTGGATCAAACGGTCTCCGCTAGTCTTCCTAGTGATGTCCGTCGCCTGCTTCTCTGCTGGGCTTATGCTTTTCACGTATTCATCTGGACAGGTACGCAGACCTGCTCCACTGTCGTCATACATACATTTAGGTGTTTTCACCAGGGACGAGTAACCTCAACGATAATCACCGTTCTAACGGCGAGTCTACCCATTTGACTGCTCCACTTCCAGTTTCTCATTCCTGATGATAGGCTGTTACGTCGTTTGGTCTTGCCGCTGTCTCTGCGTGGTTTGCATCGGAACGATGGATCTTTGTCCAACACAAAGGACAAAAGTGGCTCGAGGAGGTGATTTCGGAAGCGACCAATCATCTGGCAAATACACGTACTGCGCGAGCTAGCCGGATCTCTTTGCGCTGGTGCAACCTGCGTATCGCAGCTGCACGGGGGTACTTGAGGCATCTCGCGAGTTGGATTATCAAGCCCAAACAACCTAAGGAGTTACTCCCAATCGTGGAGCCCCCTCAGCCTCGCCCTCGTCCTCGTGCCCGTGCCCCTCTGCGACCGCCGGTGTACCAGGAACCTGCTGCATTTATACCTAAACTCGAGGCTGCCCGCTCGATTCGCTCGGTCACCACCGAGAATCCAACGTCCAGTACTGAAGGACGGTCAGATGAGACTACAGAAACACGTCATTCTGACGCTCGTCAGCGGTTCGTGAACGCGATCCGCTCTGTAATCATGCTTCAGGCCACTACTCGACCCGGGTCTCCACGCAGAAATTCTTCGTTCGATACCCCGATGCCTCCCGGATCGGCGGCCGTGGCGATGTCGCCCGGTCGATTCCCGGATCCTGGGATGACATTGCGCGTAGGGCGGGTGACCAGTGCCATTGACAAGTTGAAGGCACTGGATACATCACAAGAGATCGTCGCTCATCAAGCACTCGTTCGACACCTCCAATTCTCTCCGAATGGACGGTACTTGGCGACTTCGAGGTAAAAGTTATATTTGTCATCAGTCCACAGCAGTCTAACAATGCAATCAGTTGGGACAGGACGTCAGTCATATTCCGTGTAGGGGTGAGTTACCTAATGGAAGGTTCTCGCCTCATGGCTGATCCAGCACTCAGGAAAGCTTCGCTACCCACCGCATGCTGGTGCACGTTCGAGGATTTATTGGTCAAGTCGCCTGGTAGGGTTCCGCCTTTCTGCTCACATTGCTGTCGGGCTCAGCCTTTCAATGAGGTCTCCAAACGGTAGAATACTCCTCACTCGACTCACACGCGCGGTCAAGGTGTGGTCAGAGGTAAGATCATATACCCTGATTAACAGAGATACTGACACATTGAATAGGATGGTGTGTGTAAAAAAACGATAGATCGCCAAAACACGGTTCAGTCTATCATATGGCTTCCCACAGGGGATGGTAAGACGTTTACTTTCGGAGGATCTGCCCGGTATTGATAATCATGAATAGCCTTCTTATCCGTCGAGGGCAGTGACGTTGTGAAACTGGTATGTGCCCTCGTTTTAGCGAGAGTGTGCGTTTCTGTTAACGTATTGTCCCTCGTTGCATCCGAAGGATCTCCACGGAAAAGTTTTGGATATTTACCACCTCGGACAAGTCCGGTTGACCAACGTGGCTGTAACACCGGACTGTTCCCGATTGGTTGGGGTGGGGCCCTCGATAACATCGCCTTCAGGGCCCCAACCCAGCCGTCACACCAGAGTCGAGAAGCGTATTATCGGTAAGTATCCCATTGGTGCTTTGGATCTTCTCTGATTCATCGTGGAATCCGCCAGTATATAATATGCAGACGAAGATAAAGGAAAGGTGGGTGATCCGACTTTCGCATTGATTATTTGAGTTTAATATCTCCAAAGCCAAACGCCGTTTGCCAACGATGTGCGCGACATCGTCATGGCAAGGAAAATACCAGCTGTCCTAATATCACCTGAGAAAGTACGTATTTGTGGACTGGATGGGCTCACGCACTAACACCGTTTCGTCACAGGCTGCTCCTCAATTATGGAAGCTCGAAATCGTACGAGATAGAGATCGCCATGAGTACGCGCAGACATCTCGATTGAATTTGAAGCACACGTTCGCTCTCAAAGGCACTGTCGACATCGCAGGTCCATGTCATTTCGGTGGTAAAGACGATCAGTTTGTTCTTTGTGCTGGGAAAGGTTAGCATCCTTTCCGTCTTTATGCCCGTTGGTCGTGATCGTTGGTTGTTGTCCATCTCAGCTGGCGACGTACATATCTGGGACCGAGAGACAGCAGCTCCCCTGCACTGCATACGACCTCAAAACGCACCCGGCGTCGGAGATCTGACGTGTATTGCGTGGAATTACGCAACAGATGATCCAATGATGCTTGCGACGGGAAGCCACGATGGCACAGTACGTATATACTCGACGGCGCCGTTGGACGGACAGTCAGACGACGAGTCGTATTTGGAGAGACGTACGGAGGGCGATAGGGGGAGTTATTCTGTTCACTCTGGCGGTTAAACTCTCGTTTCATCACACTCTTTCACTTTATTTCTTCTTGCATTGCTGAGCATACGTTGGCAACTATAGTTTTTTTTTTATTGGGGTCGAGGAACGATAGATTTAGGTTTTTCTTTTCTCCTTAACTTATGGCGCGCTGACTTGCAGGTATGCTTGTTACGACTACTGGTATGGCAACGACTAATGTATGGTAGTGCACGCACGACTGCATGTAACTTACGATGAACTGCCAAATGGTAGATTTTTCATCGCATGCTTTCGGTCCGGCCCACCTGTGCGTACCCACTGAGCTGGAACAAGGGTTTCCCTTGATCCACTCCTTCAAATCCCATTCTCTGAACGTGTCCTCAGCAACCATGGCCTGGAATCTAATATTCCTGGGCAATGGAAGCCAGCCATAGCAAGTCATGCATGAGTCGTACGACACACACTTCGTACAAACCACAATGACTCCATGCCACAAAACACATGGAAGACTACGCAGGAGCCACGGCGACTGCTGGCGCAGCGGAGGCAGTGGCTAACGTCCACGTGTTCGTTGTGGACAAGGGTCGTTTCCCCTCTCTGCCCAGCCCAGCAGCGCGTTCGGATTCCTCGATGGTGTATGCAGGTTCCTTGAGTGCACGGCAACGCTTTTTGTGCACTTTACTTCTCCAGTGCGAATGTAGTGCAGTATCCGTCTCGTAGTACCTGAAATGTGGTGACAAGAATGGGATGAGCGGATGGTAGAGGATGTGAGACAGAGCCAAAACAGAGCGTAAGAATGGAAGAACGCACTTGGCACACTCAACACAATAGTGCTGGGCCAGACCCGGTTTATCGAAATTGAGCGGCTGCGCCTCCAGGGCAGCACGGTTCTATTGATGAAACGACGGGTGGGGG
>JBBPNY010000590.1:0-14821 GCA_038091165.1 Rubroboletus pulcherrimus
GATACGTCGGCGAAGATCGCGGGGAGGCAGAGGGCGCGGGTGGGGGAGGAGGTGGATGAGAGGGCGTGTCTGGCGTTGTGGGGGAGGAGGAGGAGGATGGCGAGGTGTAGTTCGGTGGGGAGGAGGTGCCAGGACATGTTGGCGGGGTGGGAGACGGGGAAGGGACGAGGAGGTATTTGTACAGAGGACCGGACTAATCTCCATCGTTGTCGGCTGCTTGTCTCAACTGTGTTTCGACCAAGCCGATTCACAAGGACCCTACGTTCCCACGCCCTCGAGAATCCGAGCCAATTCGAGCGTCCGGCGAGATTCCGTCCGGCGCGGCTATCTGCTCCGCGCATTCCGGCCCCATCAAGCCACTCGTCCCCCTTCTCCCTCCCGTGACGACCACGCAATTTATCACTGCGCACACGCGGAAATGTCCGCTGCCCCTATCCCGTCATCCTTACCTCCTCTCCCCCTTCCACCATCTTCCATCTTCCCTCCCATCAGACTAATCATAGCTTCGACGTCCATCATAATCACGCCCTTTCTCCCATTGGCCGCCTTCCGCTGACGTTATGTATACAGCAATCCCCTCGAGGAAAACTCCGTGAGGACCGTTTTTATTCTTTTTTTAAAGTTTGGCAAACAGTGCGCCCTTTCCTCTCCCGGTGATGTACATGACACCTGTCTCATTCTGATCACTGCACTAGTCCCCGGTTGGAAAGGCGCATCCCCGCGCGCTCGTGGAGCTGTGTTCCTTCCGAGCCATCATATAACCTGTCAATGCAGTAGCTCCACGTCAACCGCGCCGTCTCGCTGGAGCCATGCGTCGGTTGCCTTCTTCATCGGCTGTGCATATCCTGTCGGGGAGGCAGTGTCAACCGGGTCCGCCGGCAGCGCCTTCAGACCGACCCTGTCTCGCATCGACGGAGATACCACGCAGCACACAACACACAACACACGTTTGTGACTACATCATGCTTGCATGTGTTTTACAAGGCGAAACACTAGCGTTTTAGCTATCTCCGAGTGGACAGAACGACAGAGTGAGCGAGAAGACGTTTCATGTTTTGCCTGCCGCCGCCGCCGCCGCCGCCGCTTTCGCGTCCTCTGCCGCTGCTACTGCTGGGTTCACCTTCTTTCCGTCTTTCCAACGGACGCGGGGAGGCGGGGCACGGTTACGACGGCCCTCGCGTGATCGTACACGGACGACTGTGAATGATTAGCAAACACCGCGGACGGATCTCGAGTCCTCTTACCATGCGAGTGAATAGCACACGAAACGCAATATGCCAGTTTGATATACAACTTTGGAATGACGTATTCTGTTCCGCCCGAGGAGATCAATAACCCACTCCACCAACAATTTGAGAGACAGGCAACCCCCCCTCCCAAAAAAAAAAGGAAAAAAAAGAAAAACCCACCCGGATAAACGCTCGCCTCGCTAATATCACGTACGGCCGCGCTCTCGACCATGTTCCGCACGGTAAAACGCTTGATCGCCTTGTCTTTGGCCACGCACCGCGAGCAGTTGGAGCAGCGGACGAAACCGACGTGGCCACGGTGTTTCTTGTTGCGACCGCCGTTTCTTCTTTTCTTGGTCTGTCGAACAGTCGGGGGTGAGCAGATGGGGATGGCGTTGGGAAGGGGGAGGCGCGTCGACGTTTGCGTGTGGGGACCCATCCATTTCCATTCCATCCTACCCATCCATATCCACACGAACATGCTGCCATCCATCGCGATCGATCGTCCTTTCCTCGCATTGGATGGGTCCCCAGCACGGAAACATGGGCCGCCGTTTACATGTCAGAGACTGGGCTTACCATGTTGCAGTGTCCCGGTCTGTCTTGGGCGTTGTTGGTCGTTGTCTCTCGCTCGGTGACTAGCCGCATCACATGCTGCCATCGGCATCCTCCGGGTCAATTCACACGCTCTCGAGTATAACCTGCCCTGAGTCAGGATTGGTATGTATGCTAACTAAGGGCGACTAGCTTAGGGGTCGCAAATTTCAAGTGTGTATATGTACGACAAGCCCTTCAAAATCACCTACAAACAAATCCAACAGCATGCACTCATTCATTTTTGTCTTTCCAACCCTCAAAACACGGTCTCGACCTCATTCTCGTCCCTCGGGTCCACAGACTGTCGTCTCAACGCAGCCTGCTCCTCGGTAGTCTTGAACACCTTGCTCAGCGTCAACTTGGCATCGCATGCTATCCGGAATTCGTCCGCGCGCGGCGATTGGAGCTTTTGGAGGTAGGACAGAATCTCCAGTGCATCCTGTGAGAGAGAGATACACCCGTGTCGTTCGATCAGCACATGGGATACAGCAGATGGTGGACGAACCTCGACACGAAGGTGGACGCCATCCGTGAGGGTCGTGAACAATAGATTCTCAACCTCTTCCCTTGGCGTGTCCAAAAAGTGCGAGACCTTGGCGCAAGCGAGGATGGCGGGGGCAGACGATGAGTGGTGTTGTAGGTATTGCGAATTGAAGGCGTCCAACGAGACTTCGGCGGGCTTCAACGCAGCCACGGTTTCATCGAGAACAGATTTGATCGGCTCGGGGACGTCGCTCACGGAAGCTACTGCAGCGAAAATCGCGTTGGTAAAACATGCCGGTATGAACCCCCGACAAGGGACCGCTCACCTTTTTTCGCCAGTTGTACGATGCGGATATGCACTTCGGGATGGCGTGGGTCGCGCGTGTGCGCGCGACGAAGCGCTCGCGCGGCTTTCAGGTATTTCTCTGCAAAAGAATGTAAGAATCCCGTCGTCAGAGTCACCGATTCAAAATATGCACTCTGCCGTATCGCAACGTCAAACGAGGTCACGTTCACGTCTATATTATCTTTTCCAAACTCTCCCAGCGTCTCAAGAAATTTGCTTGCCCGCTCCAACGGATCATCCGCCGTGACGAGTTTAAACCCCTCTGTATCGTCATCCTGGGTCGGGGGTGCTTCGAGTCCCTTGTCTTCGTTCTGTTTCGTTGCACCGCGCACTACGAACCGGAGGGTGATATTGTATGCATGGAAACTAATAGAACGATGCCTGAATTCACCCTTTTGTGAGCTTGCGTCGTCATAGTCTTTGGAGGTTTCGGACGTGGCTTTATGCGCCGCCTTCTTTGCCTTGTTGATCGCTTTCTTGGACACTTCGAGCGAAGGTTCTGCCAAGGAAGATCGGTGATGAAGAACACGTGGGATGAGGGGTTGGAAGCCTTACCCGGCGGCTGTAGGGATTTGATTATCGAGGGATCGTCGTAGAGCATAATCCATATCTGACGGCAAACCCGTTAGTATAGGATACTCGCGTAAGATAGAGGCGTTACTCGAGCGCTCCACACCGCAGTGTGGATATATCCAGGGTGAGAGGGGAGATGGTCTTCCCATCCCAACATTCTGTAAAAGCGAGATGAGTCATTTACGGCTTCAAGTGGATGAGGTGACATCGACGCACGCAAGGTGAGAGCTAAGCATACTAATACGAAGCGAATACATGTGGAAATCGTAATGCTCTTCACGGAAACCGTGGAACATCTGAAAGCAAGTTCCAGCGCCGACTTAGCATATCGAACAGCGAAGCCCGTACCTTTTGGATATTATAGTAGGTCTTGAGCGCATGGTGGTACATTCCCAGCCTTCTCTGTGTGTCACCCAATTCCATAAGATAATGCAACGCCTGCATCTCTAACAAGTCTAAGCCGGGGGGCGCGTCTTTCTGAAGAGGCGGTCAGCGCTATGGCAGGGGATATTGTGCGCAAGAAAGTCGACCTTGGTGAACAACCCCAAGACGTTGTCTGCTTCGTTGATCATCCCTGCGCGCACACGGTATTTACCCGACTTGGTGTTCACATACCGATCTTGTCCGTCGAGTCTCCGAGCGTCGTCCATGGCGCGTACGGCCCCATAAGGATCCCCCGCACGTTTCAGGACTCGGGCCTTTGTCATATACAACTCAGGTAGTGTCGGTGTATGTTCCATCGCAATGTGGAGAGTGTCCAGCGATTTTTCATATTGTCCCAGGGAGGAATAGTGTTGTGCAAGAAAGTAAAGTGTCCAGAGATATTCTGTGGGATCTGAAGATTCTGACGGTTGCTCCAGATCTTTGGGTGTGATACTCGAACGGATATCTTCAATAATCTCCTGGATCGACTGGAGCTTGAATGGATCAGTATAAAGCTTTTTGACGTCGCTAAAGAGGGAGGGTATTCCTTTCCGAAGTGCGCGCTTGAGATAGGGCTTCACCAATTCATTGAACCTTTTGCCTGCAAACAGTTTCAAAGATTTAGTTTGCAATAAAATCTTGGCTTACCTTCCGCGATAGTTAGAGCTAGCCGTTGATGTGTATTCGCCTTTGGGTACTTGGACGAGAAGTCCTCGAGGATGCCAAGGGCTTTTGTTCGCGACTCGTCAGTCAGGCTGTCTTTCATGGTGTAAGACCGCGCCAAAAGAGGTAAATATCTCGCGTGTTACCAAGATCGATTCCAGCATTGGTGAGGAAACCTTTGTAGTAGTCTTGACTGTCGGGATTTTGCTCAATTAGTTCTCCCCACGATCGTTCAGCTGCCTCTGCCCATTCCTCCCTTTGTGTGTCATCCACATCAGCGGTCGACTTCAATTTTCCGAAAAGACGTGCTTGAGACAGGATCAGCAGACCGAGGATAGACAATCAATCGTTGCTCACCTCTGCACTCTGCGATTGCTGGACGGTCAACCAACATCCTATCCTTTACCTTTCTATCAAGTAGGGATAAGGCGTCCTGCCACTCTCCCAGCTCTTCCAGTAGACGGATATGGAAGAAAACTAGTTCTCCGTACTCGGGATCGCGGGTAGGAACGTTCTAAGATGCAGAATTAACGAGGACAGTGAGACGACGATGATAAAATCATACCCGCAAGAAACCTTCCATGTGATCCATGCAATGTCTTGCTTCTGCTACATTACCAGCTAGCTTGTACGCAATTGCGACGCCGACCCAGTGGACGCGATTGTATGGGCGCAAACGAAGCATGTGGAGGCGCGACTCGACAAGCGCGTCGTATTGGCGGCTATGCGTTTGGAGGATAGACGTTTCTCGAATGATGTTGAAGTTGTCCTATATTCTCGAGGTCAGTGTGGTGAGTAGATATATCGCGTGTGTGTCCACCTTCTCGTACTTGAGCGCCATCATGTAGGATTTGAGGGCTTCTTCATAATTATGTTCTCCCTTTTGTACGAGGGCCCAAACGTGCCAACATATATGTGAATGGAGGTCTTTGCGCATGCCCTCCTTTATCAAAGCTATGCCTGCTTCGCGCTCGCCGAGATGAACCATTATAAGGCCCTTCATGCACATGGTTTCTATCGCAAATCAGGTAGAAGACACGGCAAGCCAACAAAGAATAAACTCACCCCCATGCTGCGGATATTTCTTGAGGATCTGGTCAGCGATTTTCCGCCCTTTCGAGAGCTGCTTGTGTTCGTATGTCTGCAAGAGCTCTGAGAAAAGTTTGCGCTCCTTTTGGGTCAAGGATTGCGAGGACATGATAGAGGTGGACCAAGGTATGTTCCTGTCGCGACTGCTAACAGCTTGAGGCGCTGGCGTGTCGATGTCAGCTCCCTCGAGGTGGGTTCCTGCTGGACCGAGATGACTTCCGGCTGATCGGAGTTTCAATTCTCCGAGTCCTGTCGAGTCGCTTCCTGCAGCTCCCGATACCAGTCCTAGCCGGAAATGACCTTGAGTTGGGTCACTGGACGACTATCTAAACGACTGCTGCAGCGCTATAAGTACTGTACGGACCGTAAATGCGCCGGCACACGCACGGCAGATAGTCGGACTCTGAACATATCAAACTCCGACCGGCTCAGGGACTTGGACGCGCTCGGACGCGTTGACTGCCAAGCGACACTTGCCAACGTCGATCACGTCCCGCTCGCTGCCTCTGTCGACGTCCACGACGATGGTGGCACAAACGCGTACCGCCACTGCGCCCTCCAAGAAGCTCACTTTCAACGAGAAGATCGTCGGCAGGTCCCTTCCCACCGACACGCTCCTCAAGAAGCTCAAGGCCCTCCATACCGAGCTTGCAGAGCTCGACCAGGAGCTCGTCGACGTGAACTCGCTCTCCTCCGTGCGCTCACAGTTCATCAATACATCCCTCCTCCTCCACAGGGACAGGGGCGTCAAGGCGTACACTGCCTGTTGTCTTGCGGACATCCTCAGACTATACGCACCGGACGCCCCTTATACCCAAAACGAACTCAAGGACATCTTTCAGTTTTTCTTTAGGCAGCTCGCTGCCGGGCTGAAAGGTACAGATGCTCCGTATTACAACGAGTACTTCCACCTCCTCGAGTCCCTCTCCACCGTCAAGAGCGTGGTGCTCGTGTGCGATCTTCCGCATGCCGACGAACTCATGACTGAAATTTTTCGCGAATTCTTTGCCCTCGTACGACGCGACCTTGCGAAAAAAATAGAGTTATTTATTGCCGACATCCTCGTCGCCCTCATCGACGAGTGTCAGTCCCTCCCAACCGATGTCTTGGATACCATTATGGCACAGTTCTTGGACAAGAATACGGTGCGTCGTGAGGCACATTGGTCATGCTTTCTCGTTCATGATACCCCTTTAGCGTCTGGATCAGCCTGCCTACAGACTCGCGGTGCAGATTTGCAACGCAACGTCGGACAAGTTGCAGCGTCACGTCTGCCAGTACTTTACTGACATAATCGTCACTAATTCACGCGACCTTGAGTCGGAGAGTGACTTTGACGAAATACGCACTGCACACGATCTCGTCAAGCAACTCAGCAAGTCGTGTCCGTCCTTGCTGCACAGCGTAATACCACAGCTCGAGGAAGAGCTCCGTGTGGACCAGGTTCAAGTGAGGTTGATCGTAACCCAAGCACTAGGAGAGATGTTTGCGGACAAGGGTGGCTCCGATCTTATCAAAAAGTATCCAACGACATGGAACGTATGGTTGATGCGCAAGAACGACAAGGCAGCGATCGTGCGTCTGAAACTCGTCGAGAGTATCAGGGGACTACTCTTGAACCTGCCTGAACATAGAGAGACTGTCGAAGGCAAGCTCCTATCTCGGGACCTGTAGACGACAGCCTTGACATGCTCTTGAATAGAAATGCTTCAGCTCAAACTCCTTGATCCCGACGACAAAGTTCGTGCCGCAGTGTGCAAAGTGTATTCTCAGCTCGATTACGAGACTGCGCTCCACTATGTCTCGGAAGTACAACTTCGGGCAGTCGCTGGTCGCGGAATGGACAAGAAGCATGCCGTCCGTGTAGAGGCCATGAATGCGCTTGGCAAACTATACGGCCTTGCATATCCAGAGATGTGCGTCCTGTCCTCCCATGAGTGTTACCGTCTAATACATTTATATCTCAGCGAGAACGGTGACTCGTCCGCGGTCAGGCATTTCGCGTGGATTCCTAATGAGATCTTGCACATCTCCAACCTGACGTCTGAGGCGAAGGCTGCTGCGGAGCAAGTCATCGCTGATTTTGTTCTCCCGTTACCTTCGTCTTCCACTGCTTCCGCTTCTACGTCGAAAAGTGTCGAGGTTGACGAGGTAGCATGGACAGACCACTTGCTCAATATCATGCAGCATCTAGATGACATCGGTGTCAACACAATTCTGAGTATGAGCGGGATTAAAGCAAAGTGCGTTGATTGACTTTCTCATTGTGGGCAACGAGGATCGATGTCGTGCATAGTCGCCCGACCATGTATGAACATTATCTGCAGGCATGCATACAGAACAATGTAAGCTCTCCGTAGATGCTCGTCCTAGTTTTCCTTATCGGTGCCTGTTAGGGTGGTGTGATCGACGAAAACGAGGAATCAATCATACAGCGTCTAAATAACGTGGTCAAGCACTTGTCTCGTACGTGATGTTCAGGGTCGTGTTCAACGCCTTAACCCTCCATGTGCTAGGTCAATTCCCCGATCCCCAGAAAGCAGCTGAGGACATGCATGGCTTTGCCAAGGCGAACGAGAACAGGCTTTATAAGTTACTCAAGACGTGCTTGGACCCCCAGTCCGATCTGAAGAGCATCGTGAAAGCCTCAAACGAGTTCCTACGGCGCGTAGAGCAATCACTCGAGTCCACCCTCTCGACGATGACTATCTTTCTTCGTCGCGCGACGCTCCGCATCGTCAACCAGTCGTCCATCTCGACCCTCATCAAGAGAATCCAGAAGTCGGCTCCGTCGTCGAAGCATGCCCAACAACTTTTAACTTTTGTATCTAAACATTGTCCGAATCTCTACAAACCCCATGTCAGCGAACTCACAAAGGCAATCGCCGATGAGAGGAACGTGGTTCTGGTGGAGGTTGGCATGCATGCACTCGCAGCTGTGGTGAAAGCTGATGAATCCGAAGCGGCATTGGACAAGTACGTTCCCTGACTCTATCTCACGGCAGTTCGCTAACATGGTCATCGTGGTTGTTCAACGCCCAAAGACGAACGCTAGAACGCATAGCGCGATTTGCGCTTGGAGAAAACCCGAAAATTGCCAAGTTTGCGGCCCGCTTACTGGCTTCCTTGAAGGATCATGAAGATGCTTGCGTGGACATCATTGAAGTACGTGTCTTTGTCACTGCTCGATTTGCGATCTGTTCATTGCTTCGAAGTCTATCTCGGAGAAGCTTTCGGAAGCTACGCCAGAGGAGCTTGTTGCCCATACAACTGTTCTAGCACAGATGGCGCGCTTCAAGCCTGACGCATTCGAACATAGGAGTGACACTATTATGGCGTTCTTGATTAAGAAATTGCTCATGGGTCGACGGTCAAAAGATCCAGTGAGGATGCTGCACCTTGATTCTCTCCAGATTGAGATCTAACTTATTTTCGTGATCAAGGAGGAAATGGACGTCGATGACGACTGGGCAGAAGATGACGACATGGCACCAATACAAAAGGCCAGGATCCTGGCATTAAAAGTTTGTCGGAATCGATGTCTTGCCAACGCACCCGCCGAAACTGCAGTGGAGCTTGCTACACCCGCGCTTAAAATGTTTTCAACATTACTTGAGCATTCTGGATCATTTTCGGCAGATGCGGCAGACAGGTTAGGTTCCCGAGTGGGCATGCTACTTGGGACATGAGCCTGATGTATCACACCTAGTTCGCCGGTGAAGTCACGCATGCGACTACAAGCCGCTGTGTCGCTTTTACACCTTTGTACCGTCGAAGCGTTTGCAAACGTGATAAATAGCAACTTTATATGGCTCGCGATCACAGTCCAGGTAAGGTGTTTCTTCAAACTGACGAACTCGCTGATGGTGATGTGCATCCGCTCAGGACCCATGTTACCATGTCCGAATAATCTTCTTGACGAAACTTGTATCTCTGCTAACCGCACGTAAACTCCCGCCACGCTTTAACACGATACCTTTCCTTACGATTCACGATCCTGAGGCCGATGTTCGAGACAGGGTAAGCCTCAGTCTGCGAAATTTGGTACTGAACATTGAAGCCTTTTCCAGGCCATAGCTTATATTTCGTTTATCTCGAGATCTATTCCACCCGCCGCACGCGTTGACCAACTAGAAGTAATTTTCATCCGTCTTCTTCATCTCCTCGCACATCATCCCGACTTCTCTACCGGGCACGACAACATGCAAGAGATGGCGAAGTAGGCTTTCGTCCATTTTCGTGGCTGGGTCCACTCCTATTTGCTCACCTTGCCCTTCAGATATATCGAATTTTATCTCGATTTGATCGCGAGTGCTGATAACATTGCGCTCCTTTACCACCTTGCAATGAAAGCCAAGACCGTGCGTGACTCAGAATCGCATACATATAGCGAGGTGCGAAGATTTTTCGCTAGACTTGCAAACATTTGTTGATTTTTGTTGCATATTACTGAATCTAGAACCTCTATACGACGGCAGAGCTCGCCCAAGAGCTTATCAAGGCCCGCGCGCAAGCTCGCTTGTGGACCCTTCAGAGTTACCCCGGTAAAGTCAAACTGCCCTCGGATATTCTGCGTGCGCTTCCGAATCCAGAAGCTGTCGCCAAGGTAGGCCTGACGAATTGCATAGAGGGATCGTGCTGAGAAACGGTGCAGGTGGTTAAAACACAATATCTGTCCGAGGAAACCATCGCTTGGCTGAAGGAGATTAAGGGGCATAAGCCAGCCGCGGCCACGAAGGTGCGTCGAAAATCAAATTGCACGCTCGCTTGTTGACCCGTTGACGCCCTTGATCTGTAGGAGAAGAAACGGGAACCGAGGGAGGCAAGGGATGGCAAGTCCCCGCCTGCCAAGCGTAAAGCTTCTCGAGCTCGCCCAAACGGCGCGCTAAAGTGGGTTCCTGGGCGATGCGGAGTACATCTTCTCGCTGACGTTAAATTTCTTCACAGGCGTGCCAAGACGCAGAAGTCAGCGCGCTGGAACAGTGATCAATCCGAATCAGAAGAAGTATCGTCGTCTGATGAGTCGGTTCTTGATCCATCAGAGAAAGCGACGTCCCCGAGACGCTCTAGTTCTGTGCCGAGCGAAACCGGTCAGGATAGCAACAAAGAAGAGGACGGCGGCGAGCCATCAGAACGAGAGAAGAAGTTCGGTAGGAAAGCAAGAGTGAAGGCGCAGGTGAGTCGCAATGCAGCGTGGTTTGAGACAGCGGCGTTGATAGATTCGAAAATATAGGAAAAGATAAGCAAGCAAATAAAGAAGAGTACGACACGACCGAGAAAGTCTTGACGGTGTTCAAAAGCGTGGTGATGGATTTGTATACAACCTATTCGTGATGCTTTGTATTACTATGCGTGTTCTATTGCTCTCGCAATATCTTTGCTTTGATCTGTCAGATCTTTGTGCAGGTTGACCGTACGCTGTGACTTGTGAGTTACGATCGTCAACGTAATTCGACTTCTGTGTCGATTCTGTATGTGACATCCACGTAGCATTCTGGCGCTACGGTACATGACTCGAAAGCTGGTCAGCAGAAACTGGAAGAAGGCGAGTGTCTTCTTTATCTTTTTCGTTTTGACTACACACCCAAGTTGAGATGACGTCCCGTGGACACTAAAATAGGTTTATGTTGTGCAGATGTTGGTGAAGGGTACGAGGTAGTCTCGAGCCGTTCTGGGAAGGCGCTTATAGTGTCGGGATTTTCCGCGCTACAGAACGTCTGGAGACTTTTACCTGAGGACGAGGGGATCGAGTCACACATGTCACACATTAAATCCATATTTGGCATAATATTGCCTGTTTTGGCATTCTTGCTCTCCTGTTTTGGATGGCATGTTCCATTTTGGATTAAATCCTAAAAAGTAAACTTGCAGAGAATCTACCTAAGTGTCTCTGTCACTACTAATCCTCTCGATAAGCTGTTGGATGGTTCTGCTACAGTGGCTCAAAAAACTGTCCCAATGTTTGCATGTTTTTCACTAAATGCAATGGTCCTCAATAGCCCCTAACCCTTGCCCTAAACCATCAGTGAACAAAATGAAGTACCTACCCCTGGCTCTCTATTGATTTAAGATTCAAAGCATTCCATTGAAGGGTGATGGAATGGCAGCCATTCCAATGTGACCACTCATTGGGACAGTTTTTTGACCTTGTACAAGATAGGGTATTTAGTACTTGGTATGACCTCCCTTGGCCTTGATAACTGCCTCAATCCTTTTAGGCATGCTTTCTATCCATTTCTGACACTCTTCCACAGAAATCTTCCCCCACTCCACCACCACTCTATCCCATAATTGATGAACCCTTGTAGAAGCCCTGTTATTACGACGCTACCGCACCGTAGGTTCTGGACCAAGGTGAAGCGTACAAAGACACTAGTAGCTGGCACTCTGAAGTAGCCAGAAGACTTAGGAGGGATTTCTATTAACCAGAAAGTACGCAGTATATTGCGTAGAACTAGCTGGGGAGCAAGTTCTACAAAGCAGAGGTTTATATATGTTACAGGATCGTGCACAGACCAAGCTATGTGCGATAGTAGGCTAATCTAAATGGAGAAGCGCCTCAAGGGAACTGGCAGGTGTGCCATGAGGCGATGGGATCAAAGAGGCAGCGTGGTTCTGAAAGGAAGAGAGGAACCGGTCAAAGGGTACATCAAAAGGGGGCAGTAAAACTGCCAGGGTGAAACAGGGGAAAGAGGGCTGTGTAGATCTTTAGGAGATCAACACAGGAATGGAGTAGTGGTCCGAAGTAACGGTATTACTTGTCCATGAGGTGGGAAATGAAGGCCAATGTTCTAACATTGTAAGTTAAGTGGAATAGGAGAGGACCGAACTGTTGGTTTGTAACAATAGCCCTGTTCTAAGGTGGGAGACACTGTACTCCCAAGATATTTCCTAGAAGTTGCTGTTGTAGGCATCACGGTCGGATTCCGGGTCGTCCTGGAATGGACAGCTGGAGGTGAGGTGACCGGTCTGTTGACAGAGGGAGCAGCGATGACGAGGACAGTCATACTGTGGGTGTCCGGGGGTGGCTTTGTGACAATAGGGGCAATTGGGACGGTGATGTCCCGCTGTTCCACAGTGGTAACAACAAACAGTTTGTCGGATAGGAGGTTCTGATGGAATGGTAAAAGGATTGTGGAGGGATCCTGGAGAGGATTGTTTCGATGGGGAGTAAGGGGGGTTTACCACCTCCTGGGCGAGCATAGTGGGAGGGTTGGGCTTCGTCTTGGTTGAGAGTGGAAGCAAAGGTGGGCCTTGGTTTGGCATAGGTATGGTTGGACGTAACTCTGGGGGTGACGTGGAAGAGGAAGTGTTTCGGTTGTAGTAGTCACGTTCAACTGGGGAGAGGGTTGTGAGGAGAGGGTCGAGGATGGGTTGGACATCATCCGGGTTAAGTTGGTCCACCACTTTTCCAAGACCTTCGTGATAGAAGAGATCGAGGGTCTGGTGATGTGCTTTGGAGATGGACTGGGTGAGTGCAGCGGCGTACATAGTGGGTTGCCCGACTGGGGCAAGGTTCTCTTGGACTTGGCGGAGGATGGTGTGGGTACGGTATAGTTGTCCCAGTTGGACAAGGGTTGGGTTGTGGTGGTAAGCGGAAGAGGCATCAAGTAGACGAACGAGGGTAGAGTTGTTGAGGATGGATGCATAGAGAGTTCGTCGTTGGGTAGGGGGAAGGCGGTTGGAACGAAGTGGAGAGCAGGGTTCAGGGGAACAGGTGGAGGAAGAACAGATGGGTGGCATGAGAGGATATCGTATCGTCAAAGATGATGGGTGGTTTTATACTCATCTAGGACGTCAAGGGCATTCTCAAGGCTGAGTTCGGCTTCCCAAGTGCTTTCCGATAGGGGATAACCTTTCCATGCCACGAGGTAGTGGTGACGTTTGGCAGTGCCCCGGTGTTTAATGATATGGCTGACTTCATATTCTTCCTCGGTGCCAGTAAGCTCCGGTGGTGGTCGGGGGAAGTTGGGGCTGTGTTCATTGGTTTTGGTGTAAGGAGTTAGGAGGGAGGTGTGAAAGACCAGGTGAATCTTCCAGGATGGTGGTAGGTTTAGTTCGTATGCCACAGCGGAGATGACTTTTGTGATGGGGAAGGGTCCGTGGCATTTTGGAGAGAGTTTCCGATTGGATGATATGGCAAGGTTTGTGGCTTCCAGCCACACCTTCTGTCCGATGGTAAAGGGGGTGAATTTGCTATGAGATCGGTTGGCCATGACCCGTTGGGAATTGACTAAGGCTGACTTGGCTTCCTCTTGAGCTGAGGTAAGTTCAGAAAGCCGGTCCGCTAGGTGAGGAACGAAGGTTGGGCCGATCTTGGGATAGGCACGGGGTTGGTATCCCATCATAAGGGAGAACGGGGATTGCTTGGTGGCAGAGTGAGTCATGGAGTTGTGGTGAAACTCCGCCATCGGGAGGAGGTCTGGCCAGGATTCGGGTTTTTCCTGGCAGAATAGGCGTAAGTAGGTTTCCAGTTCTTGGTTGACACGTTCGGTTTCTCCATCTGTCTGGGGATGGTAGGCGGTTGAGAGTGCGATGTCATAATGGAGTAGCCTGGATAGTTCGAGGGCAAAGGTTGAGGCGAACTGTGGGCCTCTATCAGAGATGATCTGGTTGTGTAATCCGAACCTAGGGAAGACGTGTCGGTAGAAGAGGTTGGCCACATCGGCCGCCGATACCATTTTTGAGCAAGGGATGAAAAGCACCCCCCGAGTAAGGCTGTGGTCCACCACGACCAAAACAGAATCAAGATTACCGACCGTAGGGAGGCCGGAAATCAAATCCATAGAGAGGTGTTGGAAGGGGCGGGTGGCGGTGGTGGGGACAGGGGTGAGTGGGGGCCTGGTGGGGTGGGTGTTAACCTTGTGTTGCTGGCAGACAGCGCAGCCAGCAATGTAATGGCGAATAAAGGTGGACATTCCAGGCCACCTGTTACAAACCAATGGTTCGGCCCTCTCCTATCCAGCTTTACTCACAATGTTAGAACATTGGCCTTCACTTCTCACCCTGTGGACGAATAGTACCGTTACTTCGGACCATTATCCCCTTCCTGTGTTGATCTCCTAGATCTACACAGCCCTCTTTCCCCTGTTTCACCTTGGCAGTTATACTGCCTCCTCTTGATGTACCTTTGGACCGGTTCCTCTCTTCCTTTCGGAACTGCACTGCCTCTTTGATCCCATCACCTCATGGCATGCCTACCAGCTTCCTTGAGGCGCACCCATTTAGATTAGACTACTATCGTGCATAGCTTGGTCTGTGCGCGATCCTGTAACTTATATAAATCCCTGCTTTGTAGAACTTGCTCCCCAGCTAGTTCTACGCAATATACCGCGTATCTTCTGGCCTGTTAGGAATCCCTCCTAAGTCTTCTGGCTACTTCAGAGTGCCAGCTACTAGTATCTTTGTACGCTTCACC
>JBBPNY010000591.1:0-14726 GCA_038091165.1 Rubroboletus pulcherrimus
TCCAGTGAAGGTGAAAACATGGAAGGATCAGGGTAACTATGACATATAGGACACATTGCATCACGATGTACGGACGCTCATCAATTGAAAATGGGATTTTTCATCGCGCAAGACGGCAACCAATAGAAGCAGTGGAGTGCTCACCTTTGAAGCTTTGAAGACTCGACGTTCAACGTTTCAACCACGACACGAAAACGCGTGAGACCACATCGTGAACATCGTTCTGAGGGAAAAAAAAAATAGCAGCAAACCAGTATTTAGGGAAGGCACTCAGAAATTCACACGATGTTTCTTCACACTTTTGGGCAAACCCCCTATCGTGTAATGTCGACGGCACTTCAATGCGAATAAAACACGGGATGTAAATGTCCTCAATTAAAGATAGGTTAAAGGAAGCGCTCGTAGAGAGGAATCTGGTTTAATGACGAAAAGTGAAATAATTTCCTCTTACTCGTTTGCCACGCTGCCTCATGCGCTGGGGGCGGGCCCCACGACAACCTGTTTCGTCTTTTTGAGCGCCGCCATCGCCGCGTCAGACAGACCAAGACTGGCTTTCACAATTGCAGGTGGCGTCAAAGCCATCCACTGGAGACATCACGAAACGGGTCAGGAGCTCATCATGACCAAAGCACGAATTCGCTCACCTGTGCTAAGCTGACATCTTGGTATACGTCTAGAAACAAGGGTGAGAAGATCTATCATCCGAGAATAGGACGAGGGTACTTGCCGGTCTTCAGTATCTCAAGGAATTTCAAAGGCGTATTTCCGGTATTCTCCATATAGTGTCCTGTGAAAAACTTAGTTGGTTCATTGACATGGTGAAACCGGGCTCACCGTAGGATGCGGGTACATACCCGACGTCTCCGGCCTGAAAAATATTAAGAAGGCCCGTCAAAAATAAAGGCAATGGGTGTGTACCTGGAAATCCCATGTTCTAGCATTGGCTTGTGAGGCAAATAACGTCATGCGGCCAGTTCCCTCCCTACCAATACTTGTAAAGACAACTTCAGGTTGCAAACACGAGCTCGCTTACAAGAAGAAATCCCATTCGTCTTGGGTGGGGTGCCACTGATCAATGACGTGAGCAGACGATAGAGCAACGCGCTAAGAAATGCGTACGTGCAATTCTCTGTAATTGACCATCGTCAGAAAGCCGAACACGGACAAGCATAGGTTCTCACCTAATCGCGCCAGGTTCCACTACAACCTCCACAGCGGAAATCGTCTTCGAAGCGGCGAACGTGGTCGAATCGACGATCTTCACACTTCCGCCACTGAGCGGTGTGGCTGGCACTTGCGACAGCGCGTATGTAAATGGATTAGGTACCGTGCCCTGAGGATCTGAAGGTGCTTGCGAAGTAGCAGGAGGATCTGGATATGAACAGACGACGTGAGTCGGTTTTCTTGTCACAAGTGATAAATAGGACATACCGGAAGGAAACATGTAGAGCTCGCCGGACGGTATGTCGTTAAACGCGGAAATGCTCATTTGGAAATTTTTGGCGAGCACCTCCTTCGGTACATGAGCCAACCAATCTGGCCGCGTGGTAATTCAGTCTAGCAGAACAATCGGGGTGGACAACAAACTTGCCGGTAAGCTGTATAGTCACATCAGCATGGTAGTAGCATTTCGGTGAGATTAGAACCCACAGAAAACGTCGCAGATTCACTAAAGCCGCCATCATCGAAGACCTTGGGGATGAAGGTCAGCTCACGCTCGGTTCTCCACCAGTTCCAAACGAACCAGTAAAAATTCAGCTCCGTCTGCGGTGTCGTTTGTTGCTTGCAAACTATGGGGGATCCCAGGGGGGAAATACCACAAGTCACCAGGTCCCTACAATGTGAACATGAACAATGAGGAGACCCAGATATACAAGTACGCACCACGTTCCCGACGAAGTTCATCCCATTCTGGTCCACGGATGAGATCTGGATATGTCCGCATATTACATACCCCCACTACGAGTCACTCAGATGGTGTCATAAGAAGATGAGTGTGACGACGGGGTTTACCTCTACAGTCTTGTGCCAATGGAGTTCACTGTCAGTGCATCTCTTGAGCATCAAGCACGATATGAAAACAATTCAACCTACCGTATGGCTCCCACCTCGAGCCGCATGTTGACACCCGCCATCGCTACCAAACAAGTTTGACATGTATCTCAAAGCTCGTCTCAAGGCGCGCCAGACTCACCTGTCGCAATGGGCATCACATCACCTGCACGCAGATGATGTCAACATTCAAATGATCGTCATCGAGAGGAGATGGGCCCACTATTCTGTACCCTAACCCAACCACCCGTCTGCAGACGTTCGTGGCTGAGTGCCATCGGCCACTTGGCGTTCGGACTAGCATGATGTCAGCCTCCTTACAGCGCCAAACGACGGCTGTCTTACACATCGCCATGGTCCGTCGTCGGGGGTGCCAGCAGATCCGCATTCTGCAGTTCTATAGGGACGTTATGGGGACCAAGTATAGAAGCACCAAGATTTCCTCGCTGAGGCTCTGGTAGGATATCACTGTCCGGGAGCCAGAGGATGCCGTTTGGATTGTCGCTGGCATAGGATACCGTCGGGCTCGCGGATGCGGCAGTCGAGGTGGAACTCGCCGTAGAACTTGACGAGGAACTAGTCATCGTGTCAGTAGCAACAGTACTAGTGGTACTGTTGCCATCGCCATTGTGCCGGCCTGACAACACAGGAGAACAACTTGTGATGGCAGCGAATAAGAGTATGACTAGAGCAGGTGAGAATCTCTTGACCATTGTCGATCGCTGAAAAGCGGATAAATCGCGTGGTTGAATTCGTTGGGTGTGCTGACACCTTTTTACCTTGCGGACCTTCAGTTGCTCCTGGGTGGATATGACCACATGACAGGACCCTTCAGCGGCACGAGACCGTTCTTCCGTGGATGCTTCCTGAATTCGAAGGTGAGCGAAACTGACTCACTGACAGTTGAGCGTTTGACGCATAATATCCACGACCAAAGGGGGGCACACTGCACAAGGGAAGTTCATCTCAATGATAATGAGATCTGGAGGAATACATTTGACGAGTTCTCAGTGAAAATGATTGCCTCGGTGCCCGAGGCAATCTATGGGTCTTGTGATGTTCGGGGGGTGCATCGCCAGCCGCCGTGTTTCAAAACACCCTGCATTGTGAACAGAACATCTAGAGCAACTTGATAAATCATGAAAGTAGTCTAGTTAGGGAGGATGTATGTATCTCACTACAATTGCATCATGTTTTGTAGTGAAATTTGACAAAACATGAAACGATAAGATGTATGTATTTTACACCCCTCGCAAACCGCGAGGCGTGCGTAAGCGCATTTTCCCTCGGACCGGTATTCCTAGTAGTACCGCTATAGTGTTTATGTAGAACTCGACTTGTCAGTTGCTACATAATTTATCAGGTTGCCTCGGTTGGGTCAGAGGACTTGGGCAGCGTTATACCCACTAAAACCTCAGGGGACGTGACCCGGGTAGCATTGGTTGCCAAGTGACTTGTATCAGTTTCGGGAGGCGGTCGATGTGCAGTTGAGTTTCTCGAGCCATCTGGTTCCGATCTCGCGTCGTGTGTGGTTACGGTCCGATATCGCCCGTTCACATCCTACGTGGTACCCATGTGGGCTGACTCGGATATAATGACTTGTCGTGGGCATCGTGGGGCGCGCGCGTTCGCGGCGGTGGCGCTTCTTCTTTGATTCCCAGTAGTGGGGGAGGGGCATCCGCTGCCAAAGATAAGCCCGATCGTTGGTCGTTCCCAGGCGCCGAAGGTCGTAGGCACGAATCAAATCAGGAACCACCAAAGAATTCATGAATTCGAGAACCTGTGACGGTCAAGTGGACATCTTGGCACACGTCTCCAAAAGAAGGGTGAGAAATTCTATCAATCCAGTAGCAACTGTGTGCCGTTGCCGTTGCCATTGTTCTGGTCTAACGACACATGAGAACAACCCGTGATAGTAGCAAACAAGAGCGTGACGAACCCCTTGACCATTGTCGATCGTCGAAGAATGGATAATTCGCATGTTTGAATTCGTTGAGGTGTTGAAGGGGTTATCGACACCTTTTTCCGGACCTTCAGCTGCTCCTGGCTGGACATGACGGCATGACGGAACCCGCTGGCGTGCTAGTCTCCGTGTCACGACACTGTTCTTCCGTGGACATCTTTCTGAATCCGGAGAAGAGCAACACTGACTCACTTCAAACTTGCGCAGTTTTGGTATGTATACAAAAGGGGAATAGTACACAGCATACAAAAGTGATATCAGATATGGCAAGGCGCACTGCGGGGAGGTTCATCTCACTAATGGGATCTGATGGAACATCTTTGACGGGTTCTCAGTGATCATTTCCACACCCGACGTCTGAAGTCCCTATAGTGAAGAACGCGGGCGGGCCCTGCAAGAATGGTCGACTCGATAATACTCGTCCCAGGCCGTGCATGGCACTCGATCCGCGCGACCCCGCGCGTCCGTCCTGAGGCGTCCCCGTCCGCTTGCGACACAGCTCGGCTTCCTTGAACTCCCTGAGTTTTGCCTTCAAGTTGGGCATCGCCTTCTCCTGGTCCCTCATTTTGTCAACCGACTTTCCTCTCCATCTCTCTTCTTGGCATCGCCCTCCGTGCTGGACTACGCACCGCTTACTCAGTTTCCGAACCATCGGACGCCCAAGGCCGCCATGACGATCCCTTACTACTACTATACAGCCTCAAAAGACCCAATGTCATTGTCTTCTCCGTCGGATTGCTGTCCTCCAACGGCGTCCTATCCATCACCCAGGCACAGTCAACCACCGCCCACCGCCCTTCTCAACTTATCAGAATGAAGAAACTACCCATGACGTAGCCCTAGGAAGTAGGCTTCCTGGACCGATCAATCTACGACGTATGTACTAAACGACCCACCAAATAAACTATACTTCTCCGGGCCCCTGGAAACGTCCGCACTGCGATTACCCCAAGCATGCCTCGCCGCGACGTTGATGTCATCCTGACATTCACGTCGCTTGATACGCGGAGATGCTGTCCCCGTCGGAGATGGAGGAGATCTGGCGTCACTGGGTGTCTCGGATCTCTCCTTGTCTCTATCCGATCCAGAAGACTCCACCGAACAACCAAAGGGGCGTCGGTGATGCTGTTTGGTAGCAGCCGACGCCGTCGGAGACGAAGCCAATTGTGCCCCCGGCAACGCTCTGAGACCAATTCCCGCTACGCCGACTAACCCTGCTTTTTTGATGCTGGCAGCCACGGTGGCGCCCTTGACCAACTGCCACCATTCACGCTTGCGCCGGCGCTCGACAGAGTCGACACGCGCTTTGAAATGGGTGGACTCGCAAACCTTTCTGTTCTGGGGCTCTCGAGGCTGCCAAGGCCGGCCAGCGTGGGAGATGGCGGTCCATTAAGCATCGATCCCATGGTCGTCCACACGGGGCTGTTCAACGAATGTTGCATTCACCCCACTTGGTGAATGGACGTACACGAAGGGGTGAGAGAGTGTGGGTGACAGACTGTGTGTTCTGGTGATTGATTAGAATGATTGAAAGAAGGTGACAGAGCTTAGTGATACGTGCTTCTCAAAAGCCATGATACTGACCTCTGCCCTGAGAGGGTTGATATTGAGCACGAGGAGATCACAGCCTGTACTTCCGCGACCCTGCAAGCTTGTTCTGCAAGCTTGTCCCGAGCGCTGCGATTCCAACTCCCCCCAATCTCTCCGTCAGTCTCCGTGCCGTCCATTTCACGGTTTGTATCTCCATCCCGAGTACTCGAAAGCTAACCTTCAGTGCTCCATCTCGGTCGTCTCTTCCAAGCTGCTCGAATGCCTTTGATAGCGGTCATAGTCGCATTCATGACTCCGGCATTGGCATTGTCAGGCTCCCCGATGGCGATGCCAATCCTGGAATCCGTGTCAACATCTTGCAGGGATGTCAATTCGGGTGCTTCGCCGGAAGGACTGAGTAACTCGAATGGGGTGCCACTAGAAGAGGCAGAAAAGGAGGTAGGCGCTCCCGAGCAGCGCCGCTGGTGTCGTATGGCTCGGGACTTCGGACATTGTGTGTGGAAATGACTTCGTACTTAAAAATACGTTCCTCCAGATCTCATCATTGAGATGAACTTTGTCTGCAGTGTGCCTTGCCCTTATCGCTTATGTGCCTATTGTGTACCCCCCTTTTGTACACTTCACTGAGAGTGATAAGGTGGCGTTCTTGTCCCAACTCGACAGTGTTCTACTGCATAATGCATTCTTTCCTTTAGGATCTTCTTTGTACCGCAGTTACACAGTTACGCCGCAAACGAAGTCTGGGTCCGAGGTATTTATATACGCACCTACGACAAAAAAAGAAACCCCATTCAATGGCCCTCACCATCCCACGAAAACGCCGACACTGTTCGTTCTGTGTCGGAAAAGACCGAGGGGATCGTAGCGTATGCTCGGCCATCGTGCCAGCCCTCTCCGCAACACTGACCCCACAATACCTGACAGTTCCTCCCTCCGTCCTCAATTTATAAAGCCGAGGAACGGGTCTTACAGGACTTTGTCAATTATGGATGGACCGGCGAATCATTTTCACTTCATGGTCCGATAAACAATATTACTCGACTGAAGAGCGGAAAACACGTACCAATGCCCAACCATGGTACGAGGGTCGCTCACGGTGAAACGTACACGAACACGCGTTGAAAGGGCAACAGATGGCTGGAGTACACGAAATCGGGGTGGTCACACGACGTGCCGTCCTGGTGTGAATTCTGTTTGAAAAACAGTAATTACAATGATCGAAAGCGTCCAGACTTCCGTCAAGTAACGAAAGGAGTTTGGCCCATGTCCGAGACCCTCCCGAGAATGGGAACCAGAGTCACTGGCAGAGGGTGATTCTCCGCTCGCACGCTGGATCCGATGTGTATAATAGAGAACAAGGTTCCATTCATTTCCGTGCCACGTCGGCCTTGCAATCATACCAATGGTACCAACGACAGCTCCGTTGTGGGGAAAACTCTTTTTAATCGCACAAGTCAGTACCTCGCTACCTAAAGGTATCTGTCTGCGAAAAGTGCGGTTGGGGTTCTACTCGCCGCATGGGGGAAAGGGGCAGCGCAGAAAATAGATGACGCGGTCCTCGGCAGCGCTCAGATCAAGACAAACCACCCGATCATCGCTGCAACGTCCCGATATTCCGTTTCGCGTAAATGTGTCCAAAAGCATGCTTGATTGCGGCCACCGTTCCCCGCTCACAAGAGTAATGAGATTGCAGGCAGACCCTCAGGGTATGTAGCTTCCCTATCATATCAGGCAAACCAGATAAAAATATCAGCGGTTCTCTGCATGGCGTCAACGGTTGACCTGCAGTACGTTCCTGAAGAAGCTGCTCGCGAGAATAATTTTCCCTTCTGCATTCGCTCTAATAGCGCAATCACCCGATAGGTATGGGCTTTCGAAGTCAACGATATGTCGACAGGAGAATGAGGGTCATCTATTGATCCGCCGAACGATGGTTCAGGAACGAGCTACCGATGTAGAATCATACCCGATTGCTTATGAAGTCATGGATATGGATATCAGTATTGTTCACCTTACCAAGACAAGTACTGGCCAAAATCACATTGATGAGGTCGTGTCAGACGGGAAAATCGACAGAATTCTACTGGTCATTTGTGCGAGCGTCCCTCGCTACATCTCCTCGTCACGAGGGAGGAATGATGTCGGGAGATACGATGGTCCGAGATGTGTTAAATTAAAGGCGAGAGATCATCTTGTTCCGAGTCAGCTCAGAGGAAATCGGATCTTTGCGTGCGTGATGTGGAAGGATGATCCGGGTGATCTTTGTGACCCGACACCTTCCCTGATGCTATCCGCCGCGGGCACCACAGCAAAGATGATCAGAATTGCGAGTATATGCTAGCAGGATTGTTAGATTACCATTCGAAAGCGGATGGAACCATTAACAAGGGAGGGTTCCAATGATTGAATCCTTTCCAAGGATCCGAATGGTCTGACCCCCTTCACAAAACCAGCTGAACCTCTTATCGAACGTACATAGCCTCTCGCGAGGGGGTACTTGAACTGCCGTACAAATGAGATACAGGGCAGGGCCTGCAAATGCAAATGTGAGTGTTGCACGCTATAGAAGGGGGGTATGTGGAACCCCATGGGATTAAGTCTGATGTTAGTGAAAATGCAAAATATTCAGTTGCAGTGTGTCAGAGGTATTTGGAACTTGTCTAGGACATCGTTTCCTACACCATCCATACGCCTTGCCCGAATATGGCTTTAGAAAGAGGTCATACGGGGACTGTTAAGGAATGAGATTTACTGTATGGACCTTCGGAATCAACAGGATATGGTGAAGGTTCTCAGGCCGACGGTCACGGAAAGCCAAAAAGTCTGCGTCCTGGGCCTATCCAACTAGCATAGAGACAGAGCCTTACCTCCCATACAATATCAAAAACATGGCAATGACTCGAGTATCCCTGACAAAAAAACGCAAGGTTTAGTAGTGTCCGTGATACGATGAAGGTTGGGAAATCTCCGACTCGTTCATGCTCAAGCCTTGCCATGACTTTTTGCACGGAACGTGCCATGGTGTATAAGCCACTGTGACGTTACGGTGAGTCATCAAATAAGGCAACCATGTCGTCTTGGAGTCGACGACGCCGAGCTTGGCAGTCGCGAACTCGCCAAGACACACATAGCCTACAACCTTCGACCCAGATCTACCGTGATTCTGAGTCACCAGATAAGGCAATTGTCATCTTCGGTCATTCATGTGTCGACGACGTCCTTGGCAGTCACGAACCCGCCAACATACCTGACATGACTGCCTGAACTGAACGCCCTGACAGATATACGACCATGTTCCCGTTCCCATTCCTCGTTTCCGCGTTCCAAGTAACCCGAGCCCGAGGAGTGCAACCAGCGCCATGTCGACGACGTCTTCCAATAATACCCAACTGACTTACATCAATAAGTATGATTTAACGGATGGTTGGTCGTTCCGTCTTCACACGAGGCCTCAGATTTGAGAGTAGCCAAAAACGACACCCTCGCTTGAATCTGATTGCCTACGTGTGAGATGAGTTGCAGCATATGCAGGAGCTCGTGGAGAGCCATGGCGAGGGAGTCTTGAAAAGAATCTGATTGCATATGTATGAGAGACGAGTCGTAGCGCATGTAGGAGTTGTAGAAAGCGAGCTTGGGGGTCGCGAGGCTCGAAATGTATGCAAGGAGTGAGGGCAGCCCTGCTGCAACAAGGGGTGTTTACGCACACATTTCTGCTACTCGTTGGAGGACCAACGTCCGACGACCCGAGTAAGGTGAGGGGAATGATGTGTGGGGCGAGCGTGGTAGCACCGCCGACACGCATTGAGTATCCACCGAAATCGCGTGAAAAGGTACTGTGAAAACAGCGCCGATAAGTAAGCCAGGAACGAGTACTGTAGGCACATGACCCTCTTGAGCCATAGCGTGAAAATGACAGATGGGCTTCGGAGCGATACGGAAGAAGAGCTCGTGTTGTCCACGTGCGTGAACGTTTGACCTCTCGTGGCGAAAAAGGGGTACATAGAATATTTTCGTCATAGGATTCCCACGCAACGGATAGGACCGCGCCACCCGGCCGAGACGTTTCATAAAAGGACTCAAGTACTCACCTTCGGCGAACCCCGGGTCTCGTCGGCAGTGGCACTGCTCCCTACCTGCTCCGCCATCACACGACCGCCACCGGCACCGACATGCAAATAGGCGCAGCCAGCTGAATAAATTCATTCCGCATCAGTCCCTTCTGATACGAGTCGATGAGTCCCCGCCGCATTGCATATTCGTATAGTGCATGCCATTTTTAGTAGCGTTCGGAGTTTGAATTTCAGTGCTCAGTACCTCACTTATCGTTCTCCGTGGCCCATATCGAAGTTCGTCAACATTGCTCGGCAACTCAACAAAATTGTTGCACAGGTATCAATCAACTGGCGGAGCCGAACATCCCCCAAGTTAAACCCAAAGCACTATACGAATATGCATTACAACCGCCGTCACCCACG
Source organism: Rubroboletus pulcherrimus (assembly GCA_038091165.1). Classification (NCBI taxonomy): domain Eukaryota; kingdom Fungi; phylum Basidiomycota; class Agaricomycetes; order Boletales; family Boletaceae; genus Rubroboletus; species Rubroboletus pulcherrimus. Next base: position 10,042 of record JBBPNY010000591.1, read on the forward strand.
CGCGGTTCAGACCCAGTGTGACATTGTGGAAATGAGATCCGGAGGAATAAGGTTGCACACGACATGTGCGCGAAAATGAGTTAATTTTGTTTTTCCCCCGGACAATTGAAAAGCGCTGTATTTCCCGCGACAGTGGTGACACAAGGAGCTATGACAACAGCACACAACCATGGAGGACTCGAGATGAGTATACTATACTACGAGATTGGAGAGAGTATACACAGAAGATGTGAAAAAGGACCAGATCACACAACAAGCCAAAAAGACTAGTACCAATATCCAACCTGTTCGCGACTGGCACGAGGATTCTGTGTGTTCGGGCCGAGAACTCGACGTTCCTTGAGCCGGTCCCGCGTGGAAAGTGATTCAGCTCGAGATATTTGAGTGACTTACCTCTTCTGCCCTCAAAGAAACAGTACCAGGTGCACTAATCCTTGCACTTCTTGCTTGGTGCCAGTTCCGACTGGCCCATCCCGCCCACGCGACCACACGCCACCGCTGCTGTGCATGTTAGATTGACCGCGTGCTCCCCATTCTTGCGGTGTGTCGCTCCCTTTGGACGTCCGGGCCTACGCTTTCTGACTTCGGACATCGGGTGTAGAAATGATCAGTTCCTCTAGATCCCATTATTGAGATGAACCTTACCGCAGTGTGCCTTGCCCGATCACTCCCCTTTGTATGCGGTGTATTCCCCTTTTGTATGTTTCAACTGCGCAACCGGTGAGTCGGTGACGCTATCCTTCAGGAGAGTTCTGTTCAGATGTCCACAGAAGGGTGTCGTGACACAGAGACTAGTACGCCGACGGGTTCTGTCATCTCGTCACTGGCATATCCAGCCAGGAACAACCAAGGTCCAAGAGTATAAAAAGGTGTCGATACCCCATCAACACCTCAACGGATTCAAACAGGTGATTTATCCGCTCTTCAACGTTTCAACGATCGACAATGGTCAAGAGATTCTCACCCGCTTTTGTCGCGCTCCTTTTCGCTGCCATCGCAACTTGTTCTCCTGTGTTGTCAGGCCGGAAGAATGGCGACGGCAACAGTACCACTGTTGCTACCGGCACGATGACTAGTTCCTCGTCAAGTTCTACGGCGAGCTCCACCTCGACTGCCGCGTCCGCGAGCCCGACGGTACCCTATGCCAGCGACAATCCAAACGGCATCCTCTGGCTCCCGGACAGCAATATTGTACCGGAGCCTCAGCGAGGAAACCTTGGTGCTCCTATGCTTGGTCCTCATAACGTTCCAATGGAACTGCAGAATGCAGACCTACTGGCACCCCCGACGACGGACCATGGCAGTGTGTAAGATAGTCGTCGTTTGTCGCTGTGAGGAGGCTGAATGCTGACATCATGTTAGTCCGAACGCAAAGTGGCCGATGGCACTCAGCCACGAACGTCTGCAGACGGGTGGTTGGGTTAGAGTACAGAACGGTCCGTCCATCTCCTCTCAATGACGATGATTTGAATGTTGACATCATGTGCGTGCAGATCAGGTGATGCCCATTGCGACGGGTGAGTCCGGCGCGCCTTGAGACGAACTTTGAGATACATGTCAACCTTGTTTGGTAGCAATGGCGGGTGTCGACATGCGACTCGAGGCAGGAGCCATACGGTAGGTTGGATGGTTTTCATATCGTGCTTGATGCTCAAGAGATCCACTGACAGTGAACTCCATTGGCACAAGACTGCAGAGGTAAACCCCGTCATCACACTCATGTTCTTATGACACCATCTGAGTGACTCGTAGTGGGCGTATATAATGAACGGATACGTCCAAATTTCAGCCGTGGACCAGAGTGGGAAGAACTTCCTCGGGACCGTGGTGCGTATATGTACATCTGAGGCGTCTTCTCGTTGTTCACTGGCGTTCACACCATAGGGACCTGGTGACTTGTGGTATTTCCCCGCTGGGATCCCCCATAGTTTGCAAGCAACCAACGATACCGCCGACGGAGCTGAATTTTTACTGGTTCGTTTGGAACTGGTTGAGAACCGAACGTGAGCTGACCTTCACCCCAAGGTCTTCGATGACGGCGGCTTTAGTGATTCTGAGACGTTTTCTGTGGGTTCTAATCTCATCGAAATGCTACTACCGTGCTGATGTGACATGTGCAGGTTACCGGCAAGTTTGTTGTCCACCCCGATTGTTCTGCTAGACTGAATTACCACGCGGCCAGATTGGTTGGCTCATGTACCGAAGGAGGTGATCGCCAGAAATTTCCAAACCAGCATTTCTGCGTTTGACGACATACCGTCCAGCGAGCTCTACATTTTTCCTTCCGGTATGTCCTATTTGTCACTTTTGTGCCAAGAAAACCCACTCACGTCGCCTTTTTATACCAGATCCTCCTGCTACTTCGCAAGCACCTTCAGATCCTCAGGGCACGATACCTAATCCATTTACATACGCGCTGTCGCAAGTGCCAGCCACACCGCTCAGTGGTGGAAGTGTGAAGATCGTCGATTCGACCACGTTCGCCGCTTCAAAGGCGATTGCCGCAGTGGAGGTTACGGTGGAACCTGGCGCGATGAGGTGAGAACCTATGCTTGTCCGTGTTCGGCTTTCTGACGATGGTCGATTACAGAGAGTTGCACGTACGTATTTCTTAACGCGTCGCTTTATCGTCTGCTCACGTCATTGATCAGTGGCACCCCACCCAAGACGAATGGGATTTCTTCTTGTAAGCGAGCTCGTGTTTGCAACCTGAAGTTGTCTTTACAAGTATTGGTAGGGAGGGAACTGGTCGCATGACACTATTCGCTTCACAAACCAATGCTAGAACATGGGATTTCCAGGTACACACCATTGCCTTTATTTTCGACAGGCCTTCTTAATATTTTTCAGGCTGGAGACGTCGGGTATGTACCCGCATCCTACGGTGAGCCCGGTTTCGCCATGTCGATGAAACCAACTAACATTTTACAGGACACTATATTGAGAACACCGGAAACACGACTCTGAAATTCCTCGAGGTAATCAAGACCGGTACGTACCCTCGTCCTATTCTCGGATGATAGATCTTCTCACCCTTGTTTTGTAGACGTGTACCAGGATGTCAGCTTGACACAGGTGAGCGAATCCGTGAACTGTTTGGTCATGATGAGTTCCTGACCCGTCTCGTGGTGCTCTCCAGTGGCTTGCTTTGACGCCACCTGCAGTTGTGCAAGCCAACCTTGGTCTGTCTGCGGAGACGGTGGCGGCGTTCAACAAGACGAAGCAGCTTGTCGTTGGGCCCGCCTCCAGCGCGTGAGGCAGCGTGGCAAACGAGCACGAGGAAATTGTTTCACTTTTCGTCATTACACCGGGTTCTTCTCTATAATAACTTCTTGTAACGTATCTTTAAATCGTGGACATTTACATCTTGTGTTTTATTCTTGTTTTATTCGCATTGAACCTCACGGTAGGGGTTTTGTCCAAAAATGTGAGGAAACGTCGTGAGAATGTCCGAGTGCCTTCCCTAAATAACTGGTTTGCGCTAATTTTTTTTCCCTAGTGCGTTACTTTTCAGCAAGCACAATGCGCACGACATGTGGTCTTACCGCGTTCTCGTGTCGTTTCGATTGAAAAAAAGGCCGAGTCTTAAAAGGTGAGCCCTCCACTGCTTGACGCTTCTATTGGCTGCCATTTTGCGCGATGAAAAATACCTTTTTCAATTGGCGAGCGTCCGTTGATCGTGATGCAATGTGTCCTATATGTCATAGTTACCCTGATCCTTCCTTGTTTTCACCTTTACTGGAATGTATCTAACCATCCTTTCATATACAGATGCTGCGACGTCGTTTTCTTCGTGTAGAAGCACAACGTGCATGCGACTGGTAAGTCTTCGTTACCTTCGGGAGCGAGACCGCTACTAGTGCGGGATGAAATTTCTTGTCATTCAAACTAGAGTTTCTGAGTGCGATACAGCACGATGCTCTTACCCTTTTATCTGTCAATCCACTGATCTTTTTTTTTTCCAATTCGAGTTTGATTCCGTGTAAGGACCGAATACTTATACACTCTTCTCTTCAGACATGACTTGATTGCTCGAGGGTACCCGCGGAGGTGAGTTTACTGGTCGACTTTTATCGATCGTTCGAGTGTGATGTATTATGGAGTTACCGCCCGAGGTCCGCTCTACGAGGGGCCTTTGACGACATTTCCTGGCTGTTTTTATTATTATTTAAAATTTCTGACTTTTTTTCTTTCTTCGATTCACCATCACTGTGAAGACTAATTCCTCTGCTATCCAGGCTTTCAGACCCCCCTCTCGGCTTTCGCCTGGGAGAATCATCTACCCCAAAGTCGGCTGCAAGGTACATACTCGCGTTACTCGTGTCTTCTTGCATGATGTTCTTTCACGACGGTCTTCGTATCGCTATGCCGAAAAGGCCCGCCACAGCTCAAAAACGTTCGGGCACCCTCTTCTGATACTTTTTTTCTTCCATCGGATGCATTGTAAACGTTTATTCACGTTCTTGGGTGTGCAGGTATCGTTGTTGGTTCACACGGTCGATGTTAGATTCGAACATGGGCTCCAAAGGTGAGCATACTAATTTGAATTGCATGCTTGATGGTTGCGGATGAGTTGTGTCGAAAAAAAATATCAACTAGAAGCTGTTTCTGAAGCTTCGGCGTAGATTACAAAGACTTTTTCTGATTTTACTTTCGAGTTCTGTTTTCCATCAAAAGTGGACATT
>JBBPNY010000592.1:0-14724 GCA_038091165.1 Rubroboletus pulcherrimus
ATAACCCTTGGCAACGAGGGACAGTTTTGTCGATGTTGACTGCTTGCCTTGTCGTCACAACGAGATCACCTAGCAGGGATCGAAGTAAGAATCACCAAAGACACGAGGCGCCCACGACCCATATCGAGCACAGAAAAACATGTTTATGCAGCAGCTTTGTGCACCACGAGTAGACCTAAACTTCACTCTTTGAACCCCACGACTATGTACAATCGGTGAGAATGTTCTCGACAAAGGCCGGTGCGTAGCAGCTCCGAGGAGTGGTCGTGTTGAATGCTGACAGTCCAGCAAGACCCAGTGATAGTGCTTGACGCCGGTGACTCCAGTGCGGTGTGGGCAGTTGCATTCCACCCCGACGGAAAACATATTTTGGGTGGAAATAACGACGGGATTCGACGATGGCGACTTGAAGGTGGCCAAGAGGTCGGAAAACAAACGGGAATGCAGCTGCGCGCCATTTCCGTGTCGAGGGATCACCAGTGGGTGGTGTGTGGGACGACGGAGGGTGCAAGCGTGTGGGATGTGGAGCTGCACGAAAATGTCATCAACGTGGAGGGCGGAAGGTTGGTGTATGCAGTTGATGTTTCCCCAGATTCGACGAGATTTGCGACTGGGACTATCTCACCGGGCGACATGGATGCGAACGTCTGGGACATAAAGAGCGGGGAGAGACTCGTTGGCCCACTGCGACATGAGGACGATGTCAATGAAATAAAATTCTCCCCGAACGGCGACCAAATCGCGACTTTCTGTGTTCGCGACTCGATCTACATCTTCGACAGCCATAACGGTGACCAGCTCATCACCATCCAGGTTGTCACACCCCCATCGAGCATAATTACTCCGCTTGCGTGGTCAAACGATGGCCAGCAAATTTTTGCCGCATGCGAGGTCAACACGATCAAGTGTTTTGCAGTGTCGACGGGGTCCCAGCACGCCGAGTCATCCATTCTCAATGGCGTCCGGTCTATCGCTCTCGCCAGCAATGGCAAATTCATTGCTACCTACGCATCGGGTTCGGTCTTACTCCTGGACACAACAACTCTCTCCCACATTCACCCCGTCATTGAGGCTGGCGAAGGGATATTTTCAATCACCATCTCCCCGGATAGTACCTATCTGGCGACTGGACAAGATGACGGAAAAGTCAGTGTGCGTGATCTCAGCCGCATTCTCCCGGACTCATATGGCCCCTTCCATGTAAGCATTCGTCACCATTCACAATGTTGGCATACTCAGGATAAGCCCTATTCCATGTCCCATACTAACATCCTACACTAGACGTCTACTCGCGACAACGAACAACCAGACGAGCCACCTGCGACCTCGGACGGCCATGAAAACAAGCTAGCGGACTCTAATCCGGTAGGAGTTCGCTGTTCCGTCACCAAAACGAATTATGCTTACTCCGTCATTGTGTACACACCAGGGAGAACCTACAAAAGCAAGCCCAACCGACTCCGAGACCCACAGCGGGGACGGTGATAGTGAGGTACCCGTTAGTTTCTTTTCTGCTCGAAGCGGGTTTTCATGATCGCACAGGTCGAGGTGCCCTCCAGTGGGCCGGCCCCTCAATTTGACTATGACGAGGTTGGTAATCACTACATTATCCTCTCTCTTTGTTGACACTGCTGCAGCCCCCGTCTCCGGCATCTTCTTCCCATTCCCGTGGGGGTGAGGTACCACCACTCGACGCGTCCCATGTCGTACGCATAGCCTCCCCTTCACTATCACGTCCAGAAGAATATCTCGACACCGCCGAGTCATCTCAGGGCACTTCAAAGTTTAAAAAGTGGGCGCGGGCGAGGTTCAAGAAGACTAACAAGGATCCGGCTTCGCAGAAGCCCGATCAAGTTCGTAGCAAGTCGCATCGACCTGCCGACCGCCGATCACCTTCCCCGTCCCCGGCAAGAGTGGACGTCAGAAATGACGGTCCTTCATGGATGGCTGCGGGTCAACGCGTACGAGTGAGTGCTCTTCCTTGATACACAACGTGATGCGGTGTGTCTAACATATCATCTTAGCGAGCCGTTGCAAAACCCGTTATAAAATCCAACGTGCGTTGTTCCTCGAGTTTGTATGCAGGGTCTCATTAGACGTTACAGCCTAAATCGCCCAACAAGGCTGCTCACCCCGGCAAAAGTGCTCTTCGTGGCGGACAGCCCTCCGTGAATACAAAGGAAGCGGGTACAGTGCGTCTTTTTCTGATTATTATTTATCATATTATGATAGCTCATTTCCTACTAGGTACAACAAATGAATGATCCGTCTCAACCTTCCGCCGGTGGGGTCCATCTCACGGTGCGCAGGCTTTCTCTACTCTCATATTGTGTAACTCACAGCGGAACAAACATATCAGCAAGAGTCAGGCATTCGTGGCAAGCAAGGCTCTGCAGATCCAACGGACGCAGGCCCGGTGCGTCTTTTTCTGACTGTTACAGTATACCATGTCGCGATGGCTCATTTCCTATTAGTCGCAACAAGCAAACGATTCGTCTCAAGCTGCCGGGGTCCATCTCATGGTGCGCGCACTTCCATCAAGCTTACATTGTGAGACTCACAGTGGGCCAGCGTCTGGAAGAACCAGGCAGGGTTACCTTCGGGATCTCGTTTCCTGCGTGGATGTGCTGTGGCTCACGTACCGGAGACGGGACACATTGATCCAGGTAGTTTACACACGCGGACGCTGGGATTGTAGGACAGTATTTAATTGGTGACCCGAGCTGTTGCAGCGCAAACCCAAAGCTTTGTAGAATGTCAAGACGAGAGTTGTCGTGTTCCTCCCGCTTCGATGTTTTTCTTGTCCATTACCAAGTACTGAGTGCTCGTGCTCGAAACCTGGGATTATCGCCCCTCTGTGACCTAGGGCCTCGCTAGTAGACGATCGAATGCACTGATGCAGCTCAGATCCGTTCCACTGAGCGACGCCATTCAGATCAACGAGCTCCCTCGAGTTTCTCCCCGGTGATGATACCGATGGCTTGGGAGACTCGGAGGCACACTCACAATCTGTTCTAGCTCCCGAGTCTCCGATCATCATACGACATTCCGAGAACAGTGACCATGTCCAGACGACCTTTCGACCAACCCAGTAACTATACTGGAGTGTATGCAACATCCATGGAGACACTTTCCAAGACGTGTCGCTACACGGCCGCTGAAGCGCGCCTCGATCATGCATCCGAGATGTGCTTTCGTGTGCGCTTTGGCGTAGATGAGACGAGGGTTCGTTGTGACGTGGCGACGACGCGCAGAGAAAATCAGACATTGACGGACCCGTCCCAGCTCGCTCTTGTTGGACTCGGCTTTTATTGCCATGACTGGGGTGAACCCTCGGGAGCGCATTTGAGAAACAACCTGTCCCCGTCTGATACCCGAAACTAAACGCCCTGCCCCTCACGGTCTCTACTCCCAAAGCCCAGATAACCTGGCGACAAAGCGACTTTCCCGACCTCGTTCTTCGCCTCGTGGATTTCCCAAAGGATTTTCCAACAAGAAGCATACCAGCAACAAGTCAGCGAGCCGAAATCGGATACGTTGTCAATGTCATCCACCCCGATCTAAAACATCTGTCCATCTGGGGAACCCACGATAATTGATAGGTGAAAATTGCGTGACTGCGAGCTAGACCTGAGGAAGAGGGATCCAAACCCGAACTGGATGCGGAGATGGAGAAGGAAGAGGTTTCGTCTACAACTCAGATTCTCGCGGTTCAGTCGATTCCAGAGGGTATGAAAGCAGAACCAGAAAAGGGTCACGACGATTCCGTAGCCCGTTCCGACGATGAGCGTGCCGGTGAACCATGTATGTTCTGCGGAGGGCTGGAATGGAGGCTCGGCTGGGGTGGGTGTTGGGCATGTATGAAGGGCGGTCAGAATAGCCCACCTTAGTGGAAGATGTCAGTCATCGACGGAGTAACCTGCAAGTGGATGCAAAGATGATAGAAAGGGACTAGGATAACCGACCCGGGTGGGTGGACGTGGCGACTCTGTGTAAGTCGTGCGTATGGGGATCAGTTGAATCAATGTGGTGTCGACCGCCGAAAAAGGTCTCACCACGGTCAAGTTACCTCCTCAAGCAAAGCAAACTCCACGATTCCTGCCCCGTGTTGGTTTCGCCTTCGGGGGAGAACAGAACACCACTACCTGACAGTGGAATATCGAGTGTCAGACGAGGATGATTGAAGAGTTGGACATGAAGCAGATAAAACGCGCACTTGAGCCTGACAATGAACCCTCTGGTCATTCAATAATACCCGAATCGGCCAGTCACCCCCGCCGCGATCTTAAATCGTAGCAAGGCTGACAAAGGCGACATTGAGCGGCAGGATCTGCGGGCGGGACCGTACGAGGCTGTCGTAGACGGATTGAATGCATGCTTGGCCCCAAGTGTTCTGGGTAGTCGATCGGGGTACAGCGTCCTAGGGCATTGCTGGGGTCAACGAGACGAGTGTGTGAGCGCAACCATTTTGCGCCGGGAGAGAAACGTACGTACATCTGCGAGGCCCACCTGGCCGACTCGGACGTCTATAGCAGCGAGCGTGAGCTAATCGGGAAACATCAACAGGCATGAATACAGACCCGAGTAAGAATAAGACAGGCGCCTGCGACCCATATCGAGAATAAGGAAACGTGTTTACGCAGCAGCTTTGCACAGCACGAGTCAACCTAAACACCTCTTGCTTTCAATCTTCGAACCCACGACTGTGTATCATCGGTGAGAATGTCGTCGACGAAGACTGGTACGTAGCAGCTGTGAGGAGTGATTGTGTTGAATGCTGATAGTGTGGTAAGACCCAACAATAGTACTTGACACTGGTGACTCTAGTGGGCCATGGGGAGTCGCATTCCACCCAGACGGAAAGCATCTTTTGGGTGGGGGTGACAAAGGGATTCGACGATGGCGACTTGAAGACGGCCAAGAGGTCGCAAAGCAAACGGGAGTCCAATTGCGCGCCATTTCCGTGTCGAGGGATCACCAGTGGATTATGTGTGGGACTACGGAGGGTGCAAGCGTGTGGGACGCGGAGCTCCATGAAAAGGTCATCGACGTGGAGGGCACAAGCAGGGTGTGGGCAGTTGATATCTCCCCAGATTCAACCAAGTTTGCGACTGGGACTGGAGAAGGGACAGCGAGCATCTGGGATATAAAGACCGGGGAGAGACTCGTTGGCCCGCTGCGACATGACAAAGGTGTTAGTGGAGTCAGATTCTCCCCGAATGGCGACCAAATCGCCACTTGCTGATCGGCGACTCGATCCGCATCTTCGACAGTCGCAACGGTGACCAGCTCACCACCATCCAGGCTGTCGCATCCTTAGTGAGCACAGTCACTCCGCTTGCATGGTCCCATGATGGTCAGCAAATTTTTGCTGTATCCGCCGACAAGAAAATCAAGTCTTTTGCTGTGTCGACGGGGTCCCAGCTCGCTGAATCGCCCAATCTTAATAACGTCGGGTCTCTCGCTCTAGCCAGCAATGGCAAATTCATCGCTACTGTCGACGCAATGCATTCCATCTCGCTCCTGGATGCAACGACCCTCTCCCACATTGACCCTGCAATTACAGACAGTGAAGCCATCTTCCCAATCGCCATCTCTCCTGACAGTAGCTATCTGGCGATTGGACGAACCCACGGAAAAATCAGTGTGCATGACCTCGGCCACATTCTCCCGGACTCGTATGGTCCCTTCCATGTAAGCATTTGTCTATTCATGATGTTGGCATATTGGATAAACTCTATTCCATGTCCTATACCAACATCTACATTAGACATCTGCTCGCGATAAAGAACAACCAGAGGAGCGGCCTGCGACCTCGGACGACCACGACAACAAGCTAGCCGAGTCTAATCCAGTAGGAGCTCGCCGTTTCGTCACTAAAATGAGCGGTGCTGACTTCTTCGTTGTGTACATACACTTCCAGGAAGGCCCTGCGAAAGCAAGCCCTGTCGACTCTGAAACACGCAGCCGAGATGGCGATAGTGATCTCCTTGAGGTAGCCATTCGTTCTTTCCATGCCCGAAGTGAGCTCTCATGATCACACAGGTCGAGGTGCCATCCGGTGCGCCTGCCCCTCAATTCAACTACGATGAGGTTGGTGATCACTACATCATCCTATCCCCTCCGTATTGACACTGCTGGAGCCCCCATCTCCGGAATCCTCTGCTCATCCGCGTGGGGACGCGGTACCGCCGCTTGATGCATCCCACACCGTACGCATGGCCTCTCTAGAAGCACCTCGAGATGAGCATCTCGACACTGTTGAGTCATCTCACGGCACTTCAAAGCTGAAACAGAGGGTATGGGCAAGGTTCAAGAAGAGTCACAGGGACCCAGCTTCGCATCAGCCTGGTCTTCGATCTCCTTCCCATTCGCCAGCGAGGGTGGACGGCACAAACGAGGGACCGTCCTGGATGGCTGAAGGTAAACGTAAGCGAGTGAGTGCTCTTTCTTCATAAACAATCGGATGCGGTGCATTTAACATATCGTTTTAGCGAACGGTCGCGAAATACGATAGAAAACCAAATGTTCGTCGTTCGTCAAGCTTGTATGCAGGGACTCATTAGACGTTACAGCCTAAATCGCCTACCAAGGGAGTTGACCCCAGCAACCCAAACAAAAACCCTTCTCGAAGTGCACAGGGCTCTGGAGATCCAACGCAAGCAGGCCCAGTTCGTTTTTTTTCCTGTACTATATCATGACAGGTTGATAGCTCATTTCCTACTAGGCACATCAAGAGAATGATCCGTCTCAACCCTCTTCTGGTGGGGTCCATCTTACGGTGCGCAAGCTTTCCTTACTCTCATATTGTAGGATTCACAATGGATCACATCAGCGAGAGCCAGGAAGGGGTATCGTCAGGCTGTCGATCCCGTTTCCCGCGTGGATGTGTTGTGGGTCAGGTACCGGAGATGGAACCCATTGATCCAGGTAATCTGGTCCAAGATATGTAGATACCGTTCTGCATCATGAGTATGTGGACGAGTTCGTGTTCCCTCACAGCACTGCTAGTAATCTAAGTCTTGATAAGCCCATCCATGATCGAGCTCGCTAGAATTTTCACTCAAGGATCACTGGAGTATTCAATACGCACGCGGATGTTAGGTGCGCGCATTTCCCTCAAGCTGATATCGTGAGATTCAGAGTGGGTCACCATCAACAAGAATCAGGCCGGGCTACCCTTAGGATCAGGTTTCCTGCGTGGATGTGTTGCGGCTCAGGTACTGGAGACGGGACACATTGATCCAGGTGATTTGGTGTTAATACATACATAGCTGAATCGTGAGTATGTGTACGAATTCGTGTCTCCTTGTATCACGATTAGGAATATGAATATATGTTCCACGACCGGGCCCGCCAGGACACCCACCCCGAGGAAGTCTATACCATATAGCACGCGAACGTTGGGATCGCAGGACAGTACTCGATTGATAACCCGAGCTGTTGCGACGCGGACCTGAAGCTTTGAGGAATGACAACGCGAGAACGCTAGTGTGTGTGTTAGGATGTCGCGTTCCTCCAGATCCCGCTTCGATGTTTTTCTCGTTCATCAAGTACTGAGTGCAAGTGCTCGAGACCTGGGGTTATCGCACCTAGACGATCGAGTGCACTGATGCAGCTCAGATCCGTTCCAGCGACGCCCCTCCACATCAATAAGCCCCTCACATTGTTCCCCTCTAGTGATGATACCGATGACCCGAAGGAGGCACATCCACGACCTGCGCTACTCCCCAAGTGTCCGATCACCGTCATACGATGTTTCGAGAGCACCATATTCAGACGACCCCTGGACCAACGTAGTAACGATGCTGGAGTGTATGCAATATTCGTGGAGACACGTGTCGCTGCACGGCCGTTGAAGCGTGCTTCGATCATGTATTCGAGATGTACTCTCGTGCGCGCTCCGGGGTAGATGAGACGAACGTCCGTTGTGACGCGGCGACGACACTTTGCCTCCGAGCTTCACGATCGAGACGACGCGCAGGGAAAATCACACATCGACGGACGCCGTATCGGCCAGTTCGCTCTTGTTGGACTCGGCTTTTATTTCCATCACTGGGGTGAACCCTCGGGAGCACATTCGAGAAACAGCCTGTCCCCGTCCGATACCCGCAACCAAACGCCTTGTCCCTCGCGATCTCTACTCCCAAAGTCCAGATAACCTGGCGACAAAGCGACTTTTTCCGACCTCGTTCTTCGTCGCGTGGGTTTCCCAGACGATTTACCACCAAGAAGCATACCAGCGACAAGTCGGCGAACCAATCTGCAAGGAAATCGGATACATTGTCAATGTCATCCACACCGACCTAAACCGTCTGTCCGTCATAGCCACTCTGATATATGGGAAACCCACGATACAATTGATAAATGTCACTTGCGTGAACTGCGAGCTAGACCCAAGGAAGAGGTATCCTAACATGAACTGAAAATAGACATAGAGAAGGAGGGGGTTGGGTTTCGTCTGCAACAAAGATTCTTGCAGTCCAGTCGATTCCAGAGGGGTATGAAAGCAGAGCCAGAAAAGGGCAATGACGATCCCGTAGCCCGTTCCGACCGGTGAGCCATGTATGTTCTGCGGAGGCTGGAATGGAGGCTCGGCTGGGGAGAGAGTATTGGGCATGTGTGAAGGGCGGTCAGAATAGCCCACTGTCAGTCTTGGACGGAGCAACCCACGAGTGAATGCAAGGATGATAGAAAGGGATAACCGACGCGTGAGTGGGTAGACGTGGCGACTCTGCAACTCGTGCGCATGGGGACCAGTTGAATCGATGTGGTGTCGACCACCGAAAAAGGTCTCACCACGGTCAAGTTACTAAGGATTGAAGAGTTGGACAACGAGCACTTCAAGTTAATGCGGACTTGACCCTGACAATGAACCTTATGGTCATCCAATAATACCCCGAATCGGCTAATCACTCCCACAGGCGTCCCAGATCGTAACAAAGCTGACAAAGGCGACGTTGAGCGGCAGGTTCTGCGCGCGGAACTGTACGAGGTCGTCTAAGATGGATTGAATCCATGCTTGACCCCGAATGTTCTGGGTAGTCGGTCGAGGTACTGCGGAAGTTCGCGAACCGCCTTGCCGATCATTCCTGTTGCATCGGAATATCGGTTCAGAATTGCTTTGGGGATAAAGTATAAGAACACAACGTGCACTTGATCCCACCGGTCCACATACGGTATTGATAGAATCCACTTCTGAGGGCTCAGCATAATACTTGAGAGAAATCCCTGGGGTTTCTGTGTGTTCCATGTGAATGCCTGTGATATAATCTAGCCGTAAGGCATTACTGGGGCCAACGAGGGGTGTATGTGAGTGCACCCATTTGAGCCGGGAGAGAAACGCACGTACGTCTGCGACGTTCACCTGGTCGATGTGTATAGCAGCGAGCGTGAGCTAATCCAGAAATACCAACAGGCATGAATACGGACCTGAGTGAGAACAAGACAGCCGCCTGAGAACAAGGAAACGTATTTATGGAACAACTTTGCACACCACGAGTCAACCTAAGCACCTCGATTTTTCCCTCTTCAAACCCCACGACTGTGTACCATCGATAAGGATGTCATCGACAACGACCGGTGCGTAGCAGCCCCGAGGAGTGATTGTGTTGAATGCTGACTGTGCAGTACGACCCGACAATACTAGTACTTGACGCTGGTCGCTCTAGTGGGGTGTGGACAGTCGCGTTCCACCCTGATGGAAAACATCTTTATGGTGGAAATAACGATGGGATTCGACGATTGCGACTTGAAGACGGCCGAGAGGTCGGAAAGCAACTAGGAATGTCAGGGTTGTCCGCCATTTCTGTGTCGAGGAATCACCAGTGGGTAGTATGTGGGACGACGGAGGGTGCAAGCGTGTGGGACGCAGAGCTGCATGCAAAGATCATTGAGGTGGAGGGCGGAAACTCGGTTTGGGCAGTCGATGTCTCTCCTGATTCGACCAGGTTTGTGACCGGGACGGGAGGGAGTGAGCAGAATGCGAGCATCTGGGATATAAAGAGCGGGGAGACTCGTTGGCCCGCTCCAACAGAACGATGCTGTCAATGGGATCAAATTCTCCCCGAATGGCGAGCAAGTCGCCACTTCCTCCGCTCGCAGCTCGATCCACATCTTCAGCAGTCGCAACGGTGACCAGCTCATCACCATCAAGACCGTCACACCCTCGTTGGGCATAACCACTCCGCTCGTGTGGTCCCATGATGGCCAGCAAATCTTTGCCGCATGTGAGGACAAGAAAATCAAGTCTTTTGTTGTGTCGACGGGGTCCCAGCTCGCTGAGTCGCCGATTCTCAATGGCGTCGAGTCTATCGCTCTCGCCAGCAATGGCAAATTCATTGTTACCCACACACCACGTTCAATCTCGCTCCTGGACACAACAACTCTCTCCCACGTTCACCCCGCCATCGAGGCTGACGAATGGATATATTCAATCACCATCTCCCCGGATAGTACCTATCTGGCGACTGGACAAGATGACGGAAACATCAGTGTGCGTGACCTCAGCCACATTCTCCCGGACTCGTATGGCCCCTTCCATGTAAGCATTTGTCCGTGGATAATATTGGCATGTTGGTTCCATGTCCCAAACTGACATGCTACATTATACGTCTGCTGGTGACGAAGAACAGCCAGACGAGCAGCCTGCAACCTCGAGTGGTCATGACAACAAGCTAGCTAACCCTGGTCCAGTAGGAGTTTGCCGCTCTGTCACCAAAACGGGTTGCGCTGACTCCGTCATTATGTACATACACCAGGGAGAACCTGCGAAAGTAAGCCCAATCGAATCGGAGGCCCACAGCGGGGATGGCGATAATGATCTCCTCGAGGTACTCGTTAGTTCCTTTCCCGCTTGAAGCGAGTTTTCATGATCGCACAGGTCGAGGTGCCATCCAGTGTGCCTCCCCCTGAATTCAACTATGACGAAGTTGGTGATCATTACATTATCCTGTCCCCTCTGTTGACACTGCTGCAGCCCCCGTCTCCGGTATCCTCTGCCCATCCCCACGGGGACGTGGTACCACCACTCGACGCGTTTCCGTCCCACGCCGTACGCATGCCCTCCTCTCTAGAAGCACCTCCAGAGGAACATCTCGACACTGTCGAGTCATCTCAGGGCACGTCAAAGATGAAACAGTGGGTATTGGCGAGGATCACGAAGAGTAACAAGGACACGACTTCGCATCAGCTCGCTCCAGTTCCTAGCAAGTCGCGTCGACCTCCCGATCGCCAATCTCCTTCCCAGTCACCAGCGAGAGTGGACGACACAAATGAGGGTCCTTCCTGGATGGCTGAAGGTAAACGTAAGCGAGTGAGTGCTCTTTCTTCACGAACAATTGGATGCGTTGCGTTTAACATACCATCTTAGCGAACGGTTGCGAAATACTATAGAGAACCCAAGGTTCGTTGTTCCTCGAGTTGGTATCCAGGGTCTCATTAGACGTTACAGCCTAAATCGCCTAACAAGGATGTTGCCCCCGGCGATCCGAACAAAAGCACTTCTCGAAGCGCACAAAGCTCTGGAGTTCCAAAGGAAACAGGACCAGTGTGTCTTTTTTCTCGCGTGATATTGGATGTGCTGCGTTTAATATATCATATAGCAAACGGTCGCGCAATCTGTTGGAGAACCAAATGTTCGTCGTTCGTCAAGTTTGTATGCAGGGTCTCATTAGACGTTATAGCCTGCATCGCCTTCAAACGTCGTTGACCCCAGCGATCCGAACAAAAACGCTGCTGGTAGCCCACAAGGCTCTGGAGACCCAATGCAAGCAGGCCCAGTGCGTCTTTTTTCCCTATGTACCTTATTATGACTGCTTATTTCCTACGAGGCACAGCAAGAGAATGATCCGTCCCAACCGTCCTCCGGCGGAGTGCATCTTACGGTGCGCGTGTTTTCCTTACTCTCGTATTGTGGCACTCACAGCGGATCACATCAGCGAGAGTCAGGAAGGGCTATCCTCAGGCTGTCGATCCCATTTCCTGCGTGGATGTGTTGTGGGTCAGGCACCGGAGATGGGACCCATTGATCCAGGTGATTCAATCCTTAATTTGAGCTGCTGCAAACCTAAATAATGTCAACTAAGACGAGGGTGTACTACATGAGCACGCCGTATTTCTCCCGGTTTGGTGTTTTTCTTGTTGGCCGAGTAAGAAATCTGGGGTGTCATCCCCGTTGACATGATCCAACACACCCTCTTCTCCTTCGGCACCTACTGCCGGGGCATCGTCGAACAAGCCATCCATGCGGGTGCCAACTGCATAAATGCCGTGCGCGCGTTTTTGGGGCCTTCCTGGCATCCGTTTGGTGTCGTCTGCAGACTTGTCGATCATTCCTGTTCACCGGAATGTCCAAAACACGGCGGTTCAACATAAATTTGGGAGGCAAAAGTATGAGAGCAAGATGTACACCTGATCAGACCGCTCTGCATACCGCATTTGTAGAGTCTGCCTCCAGCAGCTCAGCATAGTCGTAGAAAGTAATCATCTCGGGCGTTTCTGTGGCTTGTGTGCCGATGCCTTAGCTGCGAGCGTGCGCTGTTCCAGACACGCCCACACGTATAAGTAGCAATGCGGAGCGTCTAATGCGGATTGTACATACCCTTGTCATGAACCGAGTCCTGCGGCCTGGATATTCAAGACGGAGCACTCACAAGTCCAGGGTAAAACTAGTAGGTGACACAGCGACAGAAAAGGATCGTCGTCCGCTGCGGTCTTGTCCGTTACCAAGACTCCCTATGCCCTCCTCCCAAAATATATATCGACCGAAAATGTCACCAAGTCTCGCAACTCTTCAATAAAAGCCCTCCATCGCAAAGCTCATCCTATACAATTTTCTCGTCCATGGCGCGATTCTATGGACCACCCTCGGAGAATTTTACACAGAGAATGGCACCAGTGAGGTGCGCGTCAAATCGGGAGAAAAAATCACCGTTGTGTGCACGACAGGAGGATAGGGGGACCACCCGAGACCGAGTGGTCCGTCGCAGTATATGACGAGCCTCGCTCAAGGACTGGGTCTCCTCTGTCTCATGTCGTGTATCCCAGTACCGTACACCTCTTCCCCGTGTCTCCCCATCACACCGGAATGCATCCAGTCACTTTCGAACTGTCTCGTATGACGGTCACATCCGTCTCTTTGATTACACGGAACAGATCGTCCGGGACGTTTCATCGTATCAGGCACCCATCACCTCCGTCTGTATCCCAGTGTCAACAGACGAGCCTATGCTCATCGCGAGCGCGTCACAGTGTCGATCTGACCGCTTCCCTTACCCGCGTCTCGCTCGTACTCGAAGCATCCCGATCCCTCTAAACCCTCGGCTCACTGCAACTCCATACCTCTCGTCCATTTCCTCCGATCACGCCGGGCTCCATCTCCTCACCGCCCCCTGGGACACCATCATCCCCACGCAAAACGAAGACGAACCCACATCGGACCTGGCATCCTTTTTTCCAGAAAAAAAAACGGCGCAAGATCGCCAGCTAGGTTGACGAAAGGCGCGCAAAACGTAAAGCCCCTACGACCATACTCAAGTCCCACCAGCATGGGCACCCAAAGCGGACTTTGTGCCCGGATCGAAGGAGCGGGCCTATAGTTGTGGGTTTGAGTCAACGCTGCGGACATGGGACGTTGAGTCTGGGGTGTGTACGGATGCCATCGCACGTTTTTTTTCATCCTTTCTGTTCTTGGGTGGTATGTGGAGAGCCGATCTCATGCTGGTGTCGTTCCGTTTTGATTCATTTTAATCTTTGTCCGTCTAGACTGCTCCTGAATGACCGTTACTCGATCTGGTGGTTATACCTTCACGGACCTGACCGTCTCCATCTTTGACATCCGTCCGCCCTCCCTCGCGAGTACAGCTGGAACGCTCCTACATTCCTGTCAGGTCTATCATAGCACTATACCAACCTTTTCCCTAAATGCTATCGCCAACTCCAATGAAACTTTGCCCTCGCCCTTGACCCTGACCGCACCTCACGCGCACGTCCTGATTGGCGCCTACGACAGAATCGCCCACCCGTGAGAAGTTCGAAGCCTCAAGAGCGCCCAAGATCAAAGCATGAGACGGTACCCCAAAACATTCTAAGCATCGATTGTCCTGCAGCGAAGATATGACGAGCACTCACAAGCCCCGAGTAGGACTACCCTAGGCAATGAGGCAAGATCTCGCTGATGTTGACTGTTTGCCTGGTCGTCGCGACGAGGTCATCTTGCTGGGGTCAAGTGGGGATGATCGTCAAAGGCACGAGGCGCTCGTGTGAACAGACCCATATTTAAAATGAAGAAACGTGTTTGTGAGGCAACTTTGCGCAGCACGAGTAAACCGAAATACCTCTTTCTTCCACTCTTTAAAGCCAACGATAGCGTTCCACCGCTCCTAGTTCAATCGCCCCAGTGACTCGACCTGAGCTTGTATTCGTCGCTGCACGAAGGATGGGTGGTACACGTATGCGAGTGAGTGCTCTTCCTTGATAGAAAATCGGATGCGGTGTGTTTAACATGTCATCTTAGCGAACGGTCGCAAAACCCGTTGTAAAACGAAAGGTTCGTTGCCCCTCGGATTTATACGCAGCGTCTCATTAAGACGTTATAGCCCAAATCGCCTAAGACCCCTGACCCCGGCGATCCGAACAAAAGCACACAAAGCTCTGGGCATCCAAATGAAGCGGGCCCGGTACGTCTTTTTTCCTGATTATTATGTACTGTGTCATGATCGCTCA
>JBBPNY010000593.1:0-14695 GCA_038091165.1 Rubroboletus pulcherrimus
GTTGGGGTTCGGAGGAGGTGGTGGTGGTGGTGGGGGTGGTGGTCGGGAGTGTGATGGTTTGTTCAAAGAGACCTGTAGATGTGGATGCGGCTGCAAAATAGAGGACGGTGATGTGGGGACTCATGTTATCGGACGGTGTGGAAGCATTGCCGTACTAGAATCACTTTGCACAGCCTTAAAAACCCGGTGGGGTTTCACCCGTTCACATCTCAATATTTCACCATCCGGGCCTCCCACGCGATGTATTGTCCCGTTCGCGCGTCGAGACAAGCCACTGGGCTTGTGACACCGAAATCGCCGTTCATACTGCTTCAACGGATTTTCGTAGTGGTCGAGTATCCCCAGCCGTCCCAAAAGGGGTCATGACCAAGATGGCGACAAGATCAGTGCGCGAGGACAGAGTCATGGACTCCGTACGCATCGTTTGATGTGGACGCTGATGCTCTGGAAGAAGTGATGAAAGAACACTGTCATACACCACATCTACGTTCCGCCAACGATCTGGTTTATCATTGTTCATGCACATGGGTCTGTTATGGGGCAATAATTGTCTCGCACTACTATATTTCTCGCGCTAACTAAGTAACGATCAGTTACGCATACCCATGTTTTGAATGTGCATTGATACTTATGTATTCTGATTGCCCTGTAGTCATCCTGCATTGCCCATTTGTGTCTTGAGAGGGTATGAATTGTCCAGCCCGAAATTGAAGCCCGGTAAGCGGAGCTATGAAACATCCCAGCGTCGACCGACAAACCAGGCATTGGTTTACGGTTCTTAAATCCGTTCAGGAAACGGGCATAGTCGGTCGGTCGCGGTGCCCTCATGGCACTTACCAACGATCACCCAGTCAAGATCGTAATTGCCGAGTGGATATATTTGAGCAACTCATACGAATGCTGTGAGATGACACGAACTCGAAGAACGGGATAGTAACTGTCTGAACTCATGAATCGACGTGGTATGCATCCAAATCACCTGCGTCAATGCCTCCCGTCTTCAGCAGTCGTGCTAAAACAGCACATCCATGCTGGTAACTTGCACGAGACTGAAAGTCTAGCGCCGCCTGCTTCTTGCTGAGGTATTTCACTGTGAGTCTAACAATATGTGTTGAAGGAGAGAGTGCGTACTGTGACCTGGATCCCTGTCGCGGCAGAGGGCTGAGATACATCATTCACTTGCGGAGACTAATAGAAAGTAAGTTGTCACGACGTGATCTATCGTCGCGAGAAATACACACCGGGCCGGTTGCCTTTGGATCTGCTTGACGTTGTCCACTACTGGGGGCGGCCTTGTTCGAATGGCTTACTTGAGCAGTTTTGGCCTTCGTTTTACGCTGTGACGCAGGATAAACAGCGGCACGAAGAAACAAGCTAAATAATCAACGAACCTGTTTTGCCGGTCTTTGTTTCAAGAGGTCTGGGTGTATTGGGACTGCAACCGATCGCTGAGATGGTTCGTCAGACACACCGCACGCTGTTTACTGAGGAAGAGAACACTCACCGGCGCACGTCGATCTTCAGCCATTCTGGAAGGTCCAATGTTCGTAGTATTCGCTCTTGTCTGTGACCTGGAACGAGGTCGGGGATTCGCAGGTCGACCGGGCTCTCTGGAGGAGCGATCTGGCTGACGTGAGCCCTGGCTCTTGTCACCCCTCTTGGTCACCCTCTGCAGCCACTTCTTAACCACCGGAATACCCCCAGACGATGCAGTAGTAGCATGACGTTCTTTTGGATCAGGCACTTCGGGAGGGGAGGACATAGGCAACTGTGGTATGGCCTGCGACGATCCTGACGGCGTTACCTCACCCTCACGAAGATGGACAGAGGACGCTGGGGACGGAGGCTCCAGCGACGTCAACACGAAAGCAGGGTACAGGGAAATCAGCACCAACCTCATCAAAGTCGAACAGGGGTTCAGGTGCACTAGTTGGCACCTCGGCCTTATGTGGTGATGAAAACCAGCGTCAAAAAGAAAAGGGCCAAAGTCCTACCTCGTCGTGGTTCTCCGACTCGGGGGGACTTGCCGTCGTCGGTCGTTCCTTGTGTGGGAATGCAGGAGTCAGTGCGATTCCCTCGGTGATAAGTTGACACACTCCTACCGGAGTCTCGTCTGCTGCTGTATTGTCGTGGACCCCCGATGTCGAATGCCCCTCGTCTTGTTGTTGCTGTGGCACATCTTCAGGTGTTTCCAACTTGGCTTCTTGGGTGGGTGCCTAAACCAGGGGAATAACGATATGTACCATATCCAACGTGCGAAATGCAAAATACTCACATGGAATGGACCATACGAGCCCGGAAGGATACTACTGAGATTACGAATCGCGATTGTCCCATCATCTCCGCCGGTCGCAAGATAGCTGCAATCCGCGGAGAGAGCGATTGACCGCAACTCTTGGGTGCCCTCGATGGCTGGACCAATCCGAGCAAGTGTTGAAGTGTCCCAGAACGAGACGGAATTTCCCGAGAAGGATGCAAGGAATTTCCCGTTGGCGGCCAATGGCACGGTCGGAAGTCCGAGTTGCGTCCAGTGCGCGAATTGTGAACCTGCGATTCGGCCAGTAGGGACCCAGTGGACACCTCGAAAGCCTTGATTTTACTATCACTAGATGCTGTAAAGATTTGCTGGCCGTTGTTCGACCATGCAATGGGAGTCACTGCGAGCCATGTGAGATTCAGGTTGGTCTTGATCTTGATGAGTTGGTCACCACCGCGGCTGTCGAAAATGCGAACAGAGTCCCCACTGGCGGTGGCAACCTGTTCGCCATTGGGGGAGAACATGACTCCCATGACAGATCTATTGGCGTGCCGAAGCGGGCCAACCAGTCTCTCGCCAGTGACAATGTTCCAGACGTTGGCTTCATTCCGACGGTTTCCAGTGGCAAACTTGGTGGCGTCGGGGGAGATGTCCACTGCACGCACATCACTTGTGCCCTCCACCTCAATGGCCTTTTCATGCATCTCTCCGTCCCACACACTTGCCCCCGTCTCAGTCCCACACACTATCCACTTGCGATCTCTCGACACAGAAACCGCGCGCAACTTCATTCCCGTTTGCTTGCCGACTTCTTGACTGTCTGCGAGTCGCCATCGTCGAATCCCACCACTGCTCCCGCTAAAGAGATGCATTCCGTCAGGGTGGAATGCGACTACCAACGCCCAACCAGAGCCATCGGTGTCGAGTACTATTGTTGGGTCTTCCTGAATTGTCAGCATCGCACTGACTCTTCAGAATTGCTACGCACCGGTCTTCGTTGACGGCATCATCATCAATTGTGGGCTTCGAAGAGTGAAAGAACGTGTTCCGGTTTACTAGTGACACGCAAAGTTGCACCGTAAACACGCTTCCTTGTTCTCAATATTTTTCACACAGGCACGTCATGTCTTTGGCGCTTGTGCTTACTCGGATCCCAGCCAGGTGACCTTGCGACGACCATGCACGAGCAGTCGACATCCTTTGCTCGCTGTCAAGGGTAGTCTTACCCTGGGACTTACAAGTCTGAATGTGCCTACGACGTTGCAGGACTCGGTTCACGACGAGCGTATAATCTGCATTAGACCCACTCGCAACATACCGCACACAAAATACGTGTGCGTTCCAGGACGGTCTCGAAAAGTGAGCGCTCATGCGCCAGAAGAATGCGCTCCACAAGATGATGTTTTTAATTGCGGGGTCTCCGGCCCCTTGTCCGAGGTCTTCCAATGAAGGCCGGCCTTACTTCCTTTACACTATGGGCGCTGACCGGTCTCATGATGCTCCTCTGGATCCCCCGATTCTTTGTGTTCAACGTTACGTCGCAGAGTTAATTCTCCCCGAACAGTGAGCATGTCGCCACTGCATGCCAAAACTCTGTCCATGTCTTCAACAGTCGGAATGGCAACCAACTCATCACCATCAAAGCCGATATATTCGCGTGGTCTCTGGTGGGGTAATAATGGTCTTGCACTACTGTATTTCTTCGCCTATTGGCATCTCGGTTCGAGGTTGTTCTGTCGACGCTGAGATGTCCAATAACTTCGCTTATCCGGCTTCAATTTTGGGCCGGATAACTCATACTTCAAGTGAGCAATACAGGATGACTGCAATCAGAATACTAGTCAGTTGGAGCGAGTGAACGGGACTATCATTGACTTTCCTCCGCTTTTACGAGCAATAGACTGGGTAAACCTTTGCTCACCATGGGAACAATGATACCGGTCGGGCGGGTTCAAGGTGTACCCCCTGTCGATGTGGTTAACTTGCCTTGATTGCAGTACCCTGGCTTGAATGCTCTGCAGGTTCTTGGAAACAGGGCATCGAGCGAGGTTCCTCATGACACTTCTTTACCACCGATCACTCAGTCAAGAATGTAACTGCTGAATGTATATTGGAGGTAGCTCAGTCATGGGTGTGGATATCAGAACTCATATACAGTACATGCGGTGAGATCACACGAACTCAAAGAACGGCGTGATAAATGTCCAGACTCATGAATCAACGTGGCATGCATGGATCAATGCGTCCCATCTTCGCTGACCTGGCTCCGGCATAACATCCATGCGGGTAACTTGAACGCGATTGCAACTGTAGCGGCACCTGCTTCTTGCTGCTGTATTCCACCGTGAGCCGAACAATCAAAGTTAAAGGAGTGAACGCGTACCGTGACGTGGATCCCCGTTGGCACGGCCAAGGGTTGAGATGTGTCATTTGCTTGCTGTGCCTAATAAAAAGTGAGCTGTCACGACGTGATCTCTCATCGCGAGAAAGACACACCGGGCCAGCTGCCTTTGAATCTGCTTGACGTTGTCCGCTGCTGGGGGCGGCCTTGTTCGAATGGCTTACTTGAGCAGTTTTGGCCTTCTTTTTACGCTGTGACGCAGGATAAACAGCGGCACGAAGAAACAAGCTAAATAATCAACGGACTTGTTTGACCGGTCTTTGTTTCAAGAGGTCTGGGTGTATTGGTACTGCAACCGATCGCTGAGATGGTTCGTCAGACACACCGCACGCTGTTTACTGAGGAAGAGAATACTCACTGGCGCACGTCGATCTTCAGCCATTCTGGAAGGTCTGGCGTTTGCAGTACTCTCCCTTGCCTGTGACCTGGAACGAGATCGGGTATTCGCAGGTCGACCGGGCTCTCTGGAGGAGCGATCTGGCTGAGGTGAGCCCTGGCTCTTGTCACCCCTCTTGGTCACTCTCTGCAGCCACCTTTTAACCACCGGAAGACCCCCAGACGACGCAGCAGTACCATGACGTTCCTTTGAATCAGGAACTTCGGGATGGGAGGCCATGGGCAGCTGTGGTATGGCCTGGGGTGAACCTGACGGCGTTACCTCACCCTCACGAAGATGGACAGAGGACGCTGGGGACGGAGGCTCCAGCGACGTCAACACGAAAGCGGGAGCACAGTGAAATCAGCACAGACCTCATCAAAGTCGAACAAAGGTTCAGGTGCACTAGTCGGCACCTCGGCCTTATGCGGTGGTGAAAACCAGCTTCGAAAAGAAAAGGGCCAAAGTCCTACCTCATCGTGATTCTCCGACTCGGGCGGACTCGGTGTTGTCGGTTGCGCCTTGTGTGAGAATGCAGAAGTCAGCGTGATTCCCTCGGTGACATGTTGACACACTCCTACCGGAGCTCCGTCTGCTGCTTTGTTGTCGTGGACCTCCGATGTCGAATGCCTTTCGTCTTGTTGTTGCTGTGGCCCAGGTGTTTCCAAGTTGGCTTCTTCTTGAGTGGGTGCCTAAACCAGGGGAATGACGATATGTACCATATCCAACGTGCGAAATGCAAAATGCTCACATGGAATGGACCATACGAGCCTGGGAGGATACTACTGAGATCGCGAACCGTGATTTTCCCGTCAGTTCCGCCGGTCGCAAGATAGCTGTAGTCTGCAGAGATAGTAATTGATCGTAACAGTTGACTGTCCTCGATGTCAGGGCCGATCCGAGCAAGTGTTGAAGTATCCCAGAACGAGATGGAATTTCCTGAGAAGGATGCAAGGAACTTCCCATTGGCAGCTAATGTGATACATGGTCGGAAGGCCGAGTTGCTGTCAGTGTGCGAACTGTGAACCTGCGATTCGGCCAAAAGGGACCCAGTGGACACCTCAAAAGCCTTGATTTTACTATTGCGAGATGCAGCAAAAAATTGCTGGCCGTTGTTCGACCATGCAATGGGAGTCACTGCGAGCCATGCAAGATACAGGTTGGCGTTGGTGTTGATGAGTTGGTCACCACCGCGACTGTCAAAGATGCGAACAGAGTCCCTACTGGCAGTGGCGATCTGTTCGCCGTTTGGGGAGAACATGACTCCCACGACGTCTGCATCATGCTGAAGTGGGCCAACCAATCTCTCGCCGGTAATGATGTCCCAGATATTTGCTGTCTTCTTATTGTTTCCAGTGGCAAACTTGGTGGTGTCGCGCGAGATGTCCACTGTAGTCACAGTTGTTGTGCCCTCCACCTCGATGGCCTTTTCCTGCAGCTCTCTGTCCCACACGCTTGCCCCCTTCAGCTCAGTCCCACATACTATCCACTTGTCATCCCTCGACACAGAAATCGCGCGCACCTCCATTCCCGTTTGCTCTCCGACTTCCTGACTGTCTTCAAGTCGCCATCGTCGAATCCCATTAGTGATCCCGCCCAAAACATGCATTCCGTCAGGGTGGAATGCGACTGCGAACACCCAACTAGAGTTGCCGCTGTCGAGTACTATTGTTGAGTCGTACTGAATTGTCAGCATCGCACTGACTCCTCAGAATTGCTACGCACCGGTCTTCGTTGACAACATCCTTATCAATGGTGCACGGTCGTAGGCTTCGAAGAGTGAAAGAATGAGGTGTTCCGGTTTACTCGTGGTGCACAAAGGCGCTCCGTAAACACGTTTCCTTGTTCTCAATATAGGCCTGTCCACACAGGCACGTCATGTCTTTAGCGCTTATTCTTACTCGGATCCCAGCTAGGTGACCTTGCGACGACCATGCACGAGCAGTCGACATCCTTTCCTCGCTGCCAAGGGTAGTCTTTGGGACTTACAAGTCTGAATGTGCCTCGTATCTCGGTTGCAGGACTCGGTTCACGACGAGCGTATAATCTGCATTAGACCTACTCGCGACATATCCGCACACAAAACACGTGTGCGTTCCAGGGCGGTCTCGATCAGCCAACGCTCAGAATGCTCTCCACACGATGATGTTTTTTTCGTTGCGGGCTCTCCGGCCCTGAGTCCGAGGTCTTCCAATGAAGGCTAGCCTTACTTCCTTTATACCGTGGGCGGTCTCATGATGCTCCCCTGGATCCTCTGATTCCTTGTGTCCAACCTTTATGAAAGTCCCAAGTACCTCATGGGTCGTGGCTCGTGGCAGACGAAGGCTTGGTTGAAATTATCCACAAAGTCGCAGCTTACAATGGCAAGCCGAGCTATCTCACTGCGGGGCACCTCGAAGGCGCTGACACTGCTGCTGTGAAGAGAAAATCTTGCAATATTTGACGCGAATCATGTCAGGCCCTTGTAGGAAGCTGGCGTACTCGACTAGCTTGCAGGTTATTCTGTGCGGTAAGCTGTTCTGTTCTACTTCTGGTCGTGCGGGCTGATTGAGATCAGCTCATCACTGCAGTGCTTATCGGTCTTGCTCGCTCATTGGGAGTACAGGGTCGCTCGTAATATGCTTGGTACTCACTCTCGTCTTAGGTATAATCGATTCACGACATACTAGTATGATACATCACCATTCTCTTCGGAAGCGTGAACGCCTCATACACTTTCTCATTAGTCTTCAAAGTAGAGAAACCAACTTCGGTGACAGCTCCATGTACATCACATACTGCAACGTCAGCGATCCGCCCGTCGTAGATTTTTCAACGTACTGGCTCGACTCCCAGCAAATCATCTTGAACATGATTGGTGTTCCCGGTGCTGCCATGGCAGCGTAGAGGTGTGTCTTCGGACGGCGTGGTACCCTTTCAACATTCACAAGTACGTGCCATGCAAGACCGTCTTGTACACGAGGTACTGACCGGGTTACTCCAAGTCCTCACTGGTGTGTTCATTTTTGCGTCGAGAACAGCATTACTCGGATGGAACTGTGGATGTAGCTTCCCGAGGGCCCGAACAACGTGATGTATACTATGCGGTGATTGCATCCATGACCTGTCTGCGTGAACGAAATGTATCTACCAGTACTAGTTCTGTGTGTATGATATGATCGTCCACGTCGACGACACTGATTCTTTTACTAGAAGAACGTCTTTCATTCACGTTCTTGAAGCTTGATGAGCTATCTCCACATTCCATACGCCATAGAGATATAGAGCCCCGCAATTTGAAGCCAACCGAGATACGACGCACAATCGCAAGTTCCACAGCGAGACCGTCCTCAACGAGGGTCACCTAGTTGGGGTCCCAGCCTGAGTAAGATTAAGGGCCAGGGAGGGCACCTGCATCAAGGAAAAGCTTGCAGGAGGATCAGAGGGTTCCCAGGAGGTTGAAGGCGATGAGACTGGTTTAGAGGCGGACGCTGGTCCTACCAGATGCTCATGATTTGGTTTGTGTCTATTCCTAGAACATCACAATCTCGGGCCAACATAGATTTGACAACAAACCCACCTGTTAAGACCGGACTGTTAACATCCAGACGCGACAACTTGAAGGAGCTTCTTTGCGCTCTTGGCCATTTCAGCGCGGATCGAGTTCGTTCAACCTTACACGGCCTTGAGATCAGGTCCAGAGGAGCTTGGATGGCAAGAGTGAGTGAGGAAAGCAACATTGTAATTGCAAAATGCGCTGACTTCGCATGCAAATGGATTTACTTACGTAAATACTGGTGATGTCGAGGACAACCAGTCTTCTTCACAACCGCCACATCGACCTTCCGCATTGCAGGTCTACTCAACCTGCCAATTCCTGATCCAATTCCCAGTCACCGAGAGTGAATACTGCAAACAAGGGACCTTAGAGGATGGCATCCAGTGAGGTGCGGCTGAGTGTTCTCACTTTGTAGACAAAGTGTGCGTGGTGTGTCTGACGAACCACGTCAGCCACATTTCCCCAACCACTTTGTAGGTGTATGCAGGATCATAAAACACCCGATTCCAAACAAAAAGGTTCGTTGTTTGTTTAGTTTTGTTGGCGTCGTTTATCCTGCGTCACAGCCTAAGACAGTGCCTAAAGTAAAGATTGGGAACCCTTCAAACACCCCCCAAAAGGGATCCGGACAAGGTCACGCAAATCCAAAGAAAACTCACCCTGTGTGTCTTTTTGGTGACGGTAGATCATATCACGATAGCTCACCTTTTACTACGAAGAACAAGTGAATAATTCATCTTAGCCAGAGGGTCCAATTCACGGTGCACGTGCATTCTCCAAGTTCGCTGTTTGGCTCACAGCGACGATCATGTTCAAATTATCGGCATCGATCTGGTGTTTTAGCACGGCTACTGAAGACGGGGCGCATGAATCTGGGCGATTTGATCCAAAGGATGCAGATACCAGGCATGATTCATGAGCTGTAAACATATACCATGCAGCTATCTAGTTCTCACGCACTCATGAGTCTCGATACGTCCGTGGCTGAGCTTTTCAAGGCTTCACTCAAATTCAGGCCCGGCGGGACGAACGACCCGCTCTTCCGGTTCACTCAGTATTTCTTGTCAGCCCACACTCGCTTTCCCGTTCAAACACTCTAGGCTGGGAACACTGCGGCGCAAGACCGGATCGTTGCGTCCAACATCAGTATCTTGTCGGCTTACAGCCCGTGATGGACATGGTCAGAATCACCAAATCTCCGAACATGGCTGTTTCTTGTTCGTTTCGACACCGACTCGACATGAGCTACGAAGTTAATAACGCAAGATGGCCCACATCTCTGGCCAAGCTACCCTACTTTACCACTACAAGCGAACTCGCCACCATCGACTTCGTGCCATGTCGTCCGAATAGCTTTCCCGATTCCGTATGTCCTCGCATGGGAATCGACAGTGATATTTTGTCAAGACTCTCGGGGAGTGGGAGTTCAAGCTCTGGGATATCCCCTTCGCCTATGGCACGTTCCACTTCCCCTGATGGCACTGCGGGGGTTCGCCTCCGACGAGTTGAGTTCTGCATTGGACGAATCGCGCGTTAGCGAATATGACACTTCAGGCGAAGGGTGCCGTATTCCATGCTCAGGTTGAAGGAGCTCAAGATCGAATGCTTAGAGTCCGTACGCAGCTGTTATGATAAGGCTGTACCGTGTGGGTTACTCCGCGGTCATCTGCGTGAGCTCAGTACTGATTTATAGTCTTTCGAGGTTTCAGATGTCTAGCGGTCATCGTGAACTCATATGCGGAGAATAGCATCAATCATAGTGAGATATACAAAGTGCCGTATCGAGTTGGGTGCACCAAGGAAGTCGTGCATGAAGGTAAGTATCTTCCACGTATCATACAATCGCCCATGCATTCATTGCGGACGTGATTCCTAGCCTATCATCGGTCAATGCAAAAAGTCAAACGTCGACACGAATGCACTAACCGGTTTGATCACTTCGTTTCCCCTCTAACCACCCACCCATCCCACCCACTCCGTCCCCCAATTTTACGGCCGATCGTCACATTACAACGCGCTTCTTCGATCTGCACAATGATATTTGCAGCGATGACCGCGGCTGCCATGGGTGCCCACGCAGCGGCGATGCATTTGAGCCTTCCGTATCCGAACGAATACAGCTCCGGCCATCCACTCATCCGCGATGGATGGAACCGCATTGGATCAAACTTGGATGTATCCTCCCCGTAGTCATCCGACAAATGGATGGCCTCGATATCTGCTATCTCGACTGCTGGTGCGGCGAACACGTGCCACCATGATCTCGGCTCAATGGATGCACGGGCAATGTGTCGGGTGGGGGGGTGGAGTCGAAGGACTTCAAAGATGATGGCCTGCATACTTGGTTGCTGGTCAGTTTCTCCAAAGGCTTGGAAGCGTTCTTCCGTGGGGTCTTTTCCGAACCCAGTCACAACATCATGTAGCGTGTTGTCGCCGCAACGGTAGACATAAGCTATTGTCACCGCAACAACTCGCCACATGGTTTCGTAGGCCGGGAGGATGAAATTCAACGGATTGGGATACTGATCACGATCAACGATCCATCGGTCAATGTAGGGGGTCATTTGGCGTAGAGAATCATCCTGGCGCAATGCGGCGGCGTCTTTGACCTTGGAATCTGTCCAGCGTTGGTTGATGATGTTGGTGACGTACACGACGTCGTCGTAACGAAGTGCGTCGAGATCCGTGTTGAAGAGCGCGGAGAGAACGACGGCGAGGGTGACACATTGTACGTAGGTGGCGAATTCGACGTTCTGCTGAACAGGAAGGAACTGGTGGGCAGTTGCTTCGGCGCTTAGCGCCACCGCCCACCATGTACGGTCCTTTTCAACGCCCGCGCTAGTGATGAGCGCCTTGGCCCTCGTTGTGAAAGTCTTGTGTACTTTCGTATCGCCGCTGACGAACGCACTCGTCAAGCCGAAGGCATGAACGAGTCGTTGGTTTGGCGTCGCACGCGCGCGGAGGAGGCTCCCCAGAGAAACGTCGGGTGGATTAAGGAGGCCCCGAACTTGGGCCGCGCACTTATAAGTGCGCACGCGAGGTATCAACAGGGGCTTCGCAACCCACAATGCTACCAAAGCGACGGCGAGGATAAAGACAAACAAGGACAGCATGGCAATCGGCCAGAATCCCAACGGAACATCCAGCCCGCCTATTTATCCTCTCTCCATTGCCCCCCACCACCCTCCTCGTGGGCCTCGCGTTACCTACACAAAAACGGCATCCTTTGCTGCGCGAGGTGTGACTTCTATTCAGATCCTTCTAGGTCCACCCTATGCTGCCTCGTTGGAACTTTGTCTGCAGGGAATGGGGGGGCCCCGTGGCTCCCCCCCCCCACGCACCCACACCTCGATCTAGATTAAACCCGAATAAAACCCTCCTTGATAGTCACGCACAGGAAGTACTATATACGGGTGACCACTGTACCCTTGTATGGACTTCCCCGCGCCGGCATGGCGAGATAAAAGAACCTGAACGATCATATCAAAGTGCAAACGCGAGGGTACGCACAGCAAACGCACAGTCATTACTTTCCATTCGGCCTCGCCGAGATTCGAAGATCGAAACTCAACTGAACTCCGAGGTTCTTTTTCGCTTTTTTTTTTCCTCGGTGGGATTCTCAGCTTGCAATCCATGGCGATTCTTGAGCTCCCTTGCTCCTTTTGTAGCTGCGAAGCGCTCGCCAGTCGTGTGGGCCATGTACGCACTAGTGCTCTAGGTTTGTCTCGGCATTCGTTCTCCTATCAAATTAATATCAATGTTAGAGGTACACGCGACTGGGTGTTTGTAGGCACGCTATCAGTGTGAGAGTATGGATAAGCAAGCTTCCTGCTTGAACAAGCGTTGCGAGTTTCAAATCGAACCGCGGACCAACGTGTGTGTGTGTGTGCTTGAGCCGAGGACGACATTGAATTTGTACGTTCGCAGAAGCATTCAAAACGACATCAACAAGCACCGTTGATGAGTCAAGGGGAGCTATTGCATCCCAATTCTTGCGGAATCGTCGGAATGTCGCGGGTTTGACGAAACGTGGGTCGCAAGCTCAGATATCGATCCCCACTGAGATATCGCATGTGTCTCCTCGTGCCTAACATAACCGTCGCTACCCTGCATGCAAAACGAGTGAATTGAATTGTCCAAATCCCTGATCCACTAAAACATGTCGATGATAAATATAAGTACGCACGGCGGGAACTGGGAGCGCTCATCATGATGCGGCACAATCTCATCGCACCAGCACCCACACGTCCGCCGGATGAGGGAGTTCGGCAGTGAACCCCCACTCCCAGTAATATTTGCCCATGATCCCCTCCATAGGATGCACGACCCACGGGTGCTATGGTATGGTTTCCTTCTCTTTGCCTTTCCGTGATGGTGAAGGAGCAGGACTCAAACTGGGCAAGCTTATCGCTGCAGCACCACCGAGGGGTGTCCAAGAGCCTAGCCGTCGCATGCCTTTGAATCCCGTCGGTGAAGCTGTTGGGTTAGAGGATGATAAAAGCGTAATACGGTTGGGTGAATGTGAGGGGCTACTGGGCATGGAGGTATGCGACAAAAGCTTGGATGGCGATGTCTGTGGCGCAGATTGTGATTGGGACTCGCCCTGGTTGGCTTCCGTGAGCAGGAACTCGACCCACAGACGGGAGAACGACTGGCGAACGGTTAAGCGAGGAAAGTCACCAAGTCAGAAAACGGATACAGCGTACCTCCGTCTCGTCCGTCTTTTCCAGTTCCATGTTCTTGCTTTTACTTGGTGATGCTGCTCCATTAATGCCCCTCCCCCAAAACAATCCACCCCCTGCTGAAGACCCACTCCCGGTTGCACCAGCGCTGGACACTGTTCCCAAGCTCCTGATCAAACCAGCTCTCTCCCTCTCCATGTCTCCCCATCCGAGAATAGTTCCGAGCAAGCCTAACATCTCAAATCTCTTTGGATCGGCGCGAGGGGTAGACAAGAAGGAAAGTAGAACGTTGGTGACAAGTCGACGGTCTACGTTGGTGTCAGAAGATGATTTCCGAAGACGACGAAGGGCTTCGATAAGGTGTTCATTCATGATAACGGCTGGCAGGTCAACGTTAGCACGGGTAATATAGAAAATAGAGGAGACCGAGGATACACCTTCGTGTCGTAGCTTTCCGATCAGGAGATTCTTCTCCTTGACCTCTTGCTCCAATTCCGATGTCCGCGATGCATTACTCTTGTTCTCTTCTAATTGGAGCTGCGTTAAGACTAAGAAAGGTCCCAGTGAGCAACGACAAAGGAACAATGCACACCTCGGCATCGAGTGCACGCCGCTTATAGTCGGCCAATGACAGCGTGACGTCGTCGAGTTGCGATTTGTAGCCCTTTACAGCCTGGCGAAGTTCATGCTCCCTCGCTAGTCCAAAGTCAATCACACGACCGTACTCCAATGCCAAACAATCAAGTACACACCTGTCTGGAAATCCTCGAGCACCGATTGCAAGTTGGCAGCCGTCTCTTTCGCCGCGTCCAACTCCCCCCTTTCCCTCTGCCGAGTCTCCCTCTCGAGATCCAGTTCCCTCCGAAGCACTTCCGCAATCGTCCGCGCTTCCTCAACCGAAAGCCTCTCCTGCATTGCCCCTCTCTCCCACTCATCCCTCTCCAACCGACACCGCTCCAACTCGGCCAACGTTTCCCGCATCGCATGCTCGCTTGCCACACTCTCGCTCAAATCTCTATTCCTCAATAAATCCAGCTCCCTGGCTGTCCGCTCGTTCTCGGCATGCGATGCCAACAATTCCGTCTTGAGCGTCTCCACCGTCGCACCCAAGTCCTCGTTCTGTGCCGTCAATGTCTGGATATGGAGCTCCCGACGATCAAGTTCTTCCTAGGCAAAACACATACAACACGCGTTAGCGTGCCCCCTCAGCGCTAGCAGTGAAAAAAAAAAAGGAAACGTACGGCGTCTTGCCTGAGCTTGTTGCCCAGCGTGGTACGCATGGTGGTCAGCTTGGCGAGGAGGTTGCGGTATTGGGCGGCGAGGTCTTCTTTCTCCGTTCGCTCGCGCGCAAGTTGGCGTTGGAGCCGCTCGAGGGGGTCCATATCCGGGTCCTGATCTTGGTCGGTGTCATCGTGGTGGGCCGTGCCGTTGACAAGGAACC
>JBBPNY010000594.1:0-14693 GCA_038091165.1 Rubroboletus pulcherrimus
ATTAAGGCAACTCAATCAGCTTCCCTTTCATCTACCACTTGCCAGGCTCGTGTTAGCCTGCAAAGTAGTCTTGGTCCCCGTAGTGGTCTGCTTTCGAGCAATCCGATCCTACGAGCGTTGCTCCCGCAACAATTGTTCCTTTGGTGTGTAGGCATATGCTGGACACCTGAAAGGTTGGAAGAAGGTGGGATTGACTTGTCAATTGAAGAAGATTTGATAAGGTACCTTCCCATCAAGTGCAGATGTTGGGCTTCATGCGGTAACATAGGCAGCAGTCTCCATTGTGTCGGCCCAGAAAGACTTTGGAAGTTTTGATTCTTCCAGCATGGTGTTCGCAAGAGTGGATAGGGTTTGGTTCATCCGTTCTGCCAGACCGTTTTGTTCCGGAGTGTATGGAGCTGAGGTCTCATGAAGTGTTCCATCGGTTCGGAACTGGTTTCGGAATGCTCTGTTGTTGTACTTGGTTCCTCCATCACTTCTGACAAACTTGACATAGGATTCAGAGAAGTCTTCTTGCCCTATCTCAGTATGAAAAAGTGTTTGAACATCCATCTTCCACTGGTTGTAGATTCCTAGTGCTTCATTTTTGTGTTTCATGATGACGATCCAATACCGGTAGCCTTCCTGGGATCTCAGAGTTATGGGGCCTCTGACATCAGTGTGGATCATTTCAAGCGGGCGAGTGGTGCGAGGTCCATCCTGGAGTTCAAAAGGTAGCTTTTTCATCTTTCCAAGGACACATGCTTCACACAATGTCAGTGAATCACTAAGTGTGTCTATTCCCTGAAGTTGTCCATTTTTCACCATCTGTTCAATCTGGTGGACGGAGATATGGCCCATGCGTCGGTGAAGAAGATTTATGTCCATAGTGGCATGTGCTGCCTCCTTCTGATCAGTTGGAGTGACCTTAGCATGGTACAGTCTGTTTTTCTGTGTGGCGACAAGTATGGTGTTCCGATGTTTCCAAACATAGCACATGTTGGAACCAGCCGGAAACACAGTGGGAAGGCCAGTGGAAGCAAGTTGGCTTACAGCAATGAGGGAGATTTGGAACTCAGGAATAAGGAGAACATTGGATAGTAGTATCTCACAGTTTGTTCTGGAGACTTGAGACACAACCGGTACTGTTCCGATGCCTATAGCCATGGTGTTGGTGTCATCTCCAAGAATTACTGGATGAGGAGGGTGTAATGGACGATATGTTCGGAACCAGGAATGGTGAGGGACAATGTGTGAAGTTGCTCTGGAGTTGATAATTAGTGTGTTTCTCCCACTGCTTTTCGATCTGGATGACAAGTAGGCGTGAACACGTTGCATTGTAGACCGTGATACATGTTCTCTAGTTATGTTCACGATGTCTGGGGGATCTGGAGAATCCTCCGTCACATTCGCCTTTTCTTTTCCCTTTCCTGACTTTCTAAACCCTCCGTTCCTTAGCTCTGAGACCCAGTGTTTATACGACTTGCAGTCTGCAGTGTCGTGGGTCTTGGAGAGATGGTGTTCACACCAGGAGGAGGTATTTGAGGGGTGAGTTGATGGCTTGGAGTTTTCAAAGGCCTTCATAGCAGACTCAGAATGGCCGGAAGGGAATAGCCGAGTGTCTTCCGAGGTGATCCGGGTTTCAATAGTGTCAAAGGTAAGCTTGCTATCTTCTACGGTGTTGGTGATGGAAGATTTGAACATTTCCCATTCCGGAGTTTTCAGAAGGGAGTTCAAGAGGATAAAGGAGAAGACTTTGTCATCTACTGAAAACTTCATCCCAGCAAGGCACGCTTCCGTTGTTCAGATTCCGGATATATGGTCTGAGACTGCAGAGGTCCCATCCCATGTACTGCTGAAGAACTGTTGGAAGAGATAGAAGGCGGAGGAGATGTTTGGATTCTCATGAAGTTTCACGAGGGCATCAAAGAGATCCTTTGCACTGGCAGAAGCGCGAGTCTTCATGAGGAGGGTATCAGAGATGCGTTGCTGGATGATGCCGTGAGCCTTCTCATCACGTTCGTGCCATTCACGGAGATCGGAGGCAGTAGTGGCGCTTGAGGAGCCGAGAACGGGCTTTACGTCTGTTCCTGTGGTAACGTCAAAAACCTTTTCAGCTCTGAGCTTTGCCGAGACACGAACTTTCCAGATTTCATAATTGTTTGGTCCAGTGAGAATTTCCTCTGAACGAACGGTGTCTGAGGGTGACATGGTGGAGAGTGTTCAGGGTGCAGAGGTAAACTGGAAGTGAGTTCTGAGAAGAACAGGAGTGCACTGAGGGATGTGCGAGGTGGGGTTGAGTCGTCACTGAGTGCTACTGTTCAGCTTGCGCCAACAGGGCTCATAACCTGACAGAATCTATGAAAGAGGCAGAGATGCCCAAACTAAAGTACATTAGCTACAGGTAAAATAGAGAAAGAAAAAAGACTCACCTCAGCCGCTGCCAGAGATGGTGGTAAACAACTGAGGTGTGTCTTAGTAAGGAAATAACATATATGTATGTGTTGTGGGCAGAGGTGTACTCATATTATGTTATATGTAATAGTGGATAAATGGTCCATGTAAAGTAGAAGCCAATTCCAAATGTTCCGAGTTTGGAAGAGCACGGAAAAGTTCCGGAACCTGTTCTGGAATGGTTCTGAGACTATTCCGAGATGACAATCTCGGAACCCTCGGAAGAGCGTGGGAAAAAACCTCGGAACGCTTCGGAGCAGTTCCGAGTCTGTTCCGAGATGACAATCTCGAAATCCTCGGAGTAGTGTGGGGAATATCTTCGGAATGCTTCGGAATGGTAGGGCCAGAATGTCAATCCGGAATTGTGGTTCCGGGGTTGGAAATGTTGGAACAGGAATAACTCGGGGTTGGATTATTGTTGAATACTGTCAGTAGCACCCCCTGTATTCTATATAAACCCCTTGGTCATAGAACTCAGCTCCCCAGCTAGTTCTACGCAATATACCTCCTACCTCCTGGAAGAACCTTTGCCTAAGTCTCCTCCAGTCTTCAGGCTACTGTTGAGTGCCTGCTACTAGTGTCTTTGTGATTACCACCTAGGTCCAGGACTTAGGGTTGAGGTAGCGTCATAACACTCCGCCTTGAAGTTGCTGTCCATAATGAATCCACGAGTATACCTCCAGCTGCCATGAGAGGTCAATGAAATCCACGTGAGAGTAATGCAAAAGGACCCACTGCGACAGGTCATCCTCTGTTGTTGGGAATACATTGACCCCGGGCTGAGGACAAGCTGGGCAAAAGAGGACCAAGTCCCCCTGTTTTGGAGCATCCTTGTGGTGTCCAAAACCACTCCACTTCATGAGCTTGAGGAGCCGCCACTGGCGGGATGTCCTGAGGAGCCCCTGTAGCGATTCTAGATGTGTCTAATCAGTTAGTGTAAATGCAATACGTTGGCTGGACCATTATCACCACCAGATGTGGACATGTATTGGAGGTAATTCTGCGGAGCTTGTTGTAGTAATTGTTTGCAGATTTTCTGCACTCTCAATTATCCCGGATGAAGTCATCCAACACAGTGAAGGTAAAGGCAGTCCATGGTGATTCTATCATCGATAGGAAGAGACTGGAATAGAGTAGTTGCATGTGGAATGGCTTGGAATTGGAGCAGGCGCAATAGCAGATCCTGCGGAAATGAACTCCGGTAACATCCACGATCGTCAGATAGTCAGACCCAGAAGGAAGTCTCAAATGTGGTGGAATCTCGTCGGACTTTGCACCATCTATCTGCTCCTCCAGAAATGGCTGGTCCTCATTCATTTGGTCTTCCTCGTCCTCCCAGGTGGGTGTGCCAGCAGGCCAAGGCCTCCCACCATGGCCAAGATGTATCTCAAGTCCCACCTATGGAGATGAGTGATGTGAAAATGAGTTGCATCATGATGTTCTTACCAGGTGTAGTGATGAATCATCAAAGAACTGAGCAGTCCATTTGGCTATGCAATGAAATGGAATGCATATATGATGCTGTCTACAGCAGTGGCCGCAAAATAGGGGTCGTCCAAAGCAATCATTACATCTGTACGTTCCATCACCCTCACAGATGCTGCAGTTATGAGGGAGTGGAGGGCCCTCCATGTTGAGAAGAGCACAGAGGTATTCATCTTTCTGGGCAGTCCAATCATGGAGATAATCATTTTGTGTCTGTTGAAATGGCAGATAAGTCAGTCACATGTGTGACATATTTGAGGAGATTAGTGACAGCGACTTAGCACATTACCTTGGTGGGGATTTGGAGTCTTCGCAAAGGTTTGAGGTCATCCATGTCAATGTCAGGCTGATATGAAAAGTCCGCAGCAAAGGCAGATGGCGTAGCAGATCCAGTAGCAGGATGTTTGGTGGGAGATGATGATGCCGAAGTAGATTTCTTGGTAGGAGATTTACTCAAGTCACGGACCAAATTGGTTACTGGTCCTCTTGTGGTCTGCTTGGTCTTCCAGGTGACCCATGTGACCCTGCTGCTAGGAGTGACTGCCTTGCCTTTCAACTTTGGCATCTGCACAGCGATGGAGAATATAGAGCTTGTGGGATATATTATTACTGACTGGCCACAAGGTATGGGACTTATCGCAATCTGAGTGAGTGACTCATGCATGTCATGTGCTTCTATTGCTGGTGAGCACCTGACAAAATCAGATGAGCAGAAAAGGAAGCAGGCCAGCAATATGTCCAAAATGGGTTGGGAAGGGACTATAACCGACCAAGTATTATCATCAATGATCCATTTTAGGAACTATAAGGAATGCCAGAGTCATGAAAGAAGAGGCTATTGAGCAACGAGAAAAAAATAATAGTCCTTTTGTTACAAGCCGGACCTAATCCTAGTGGGAGCATAGGAATAGGGGCGAGTAACGAGAGACATCTGGAAAAATCATATGTACTATGTAGTGCTATGTAGGCTACATAGCACCTGTAGTACTGGTAGACATATCCCGAGTATATAGCCTATATAGCTGGACACAGGAGGTATGTAGGACTATATAGCACCCATGAAAATGCTTGATCTCACTACATAGCAGGCCATAGAACCAAAATCATTTATAATCAGCTCGACATGTAGTATCTACATAGCTCTACATAGTTTAGGCTGTACCCTCTGAGTCTACCCCCATCTCCAAGTCCTGGTATTCACGAATAGCATTCATAATGGCAAGGTTAGGAACAGCTTTCTTTCTTTCAACACCCTGCCTAGTAGTGGTCACAGGAACTCCAGCATGCACACTGAAACAGCATCAATTCGTCAGTGTGTTGACTTCCAATTCTCAAGCACTCACCTTCCATTGGTAAACACTTGCTGTAAAAGTTTAGCATGTAATCCAAACTCAGCACCAGCTAGCTTGAAGTCCTCCAACGATGCCAAGTGTTTGTCATAAACTCCGGCATAGTCACCTCCGGTGAATGTGATATTTCCATGAGTTCCTGATGCCCATTCATCAATGGCACACTCAATCTGATGCTCCGATGTCAGTAAGGAATGTTTTATAACACGAGGTGCCTACCGCTATGAGTGCAAGGGCAAAGCCTGGGCATGGGAACAGGCTGTAGTATTTACTCCACTTCATCCCTTCATCTGCTTTACTCTTGAATAATACTTTGTTGATTACTTGCTGGATGGCAGGGTGGGTGTATAGGCCGACATGTTCATCAACAGATGAACCACGAATCTTGGTTGGGCACCGTGAGTTTTATCTTTCAAATTTCAAGGCCCACTTACTCGGAATATAAATCCTGCATCTCTCTTGAGGTTGCTCATGAGCTTGCAGTTTTTGGCCACTACTGCCGTGTCATTACTGGTCTTGAGCCCATATGCTGTTGCCACAATTGAGTGTGCCTTGGTCTTGAACTGCCGGCGCAACTGCGAGGTATGTTGGTTGATCTACAAACTGCGTGAATAGCAGTCATGGAGATGCACATGTATGTACTTACAACACTGTATGTAAATCGCCAGCACAGTGGCCAGCTCCTTCTTGTGGTGAACTTGGGCCAAGGTCCATGACCCCTTGACCCATTCCAACGCCTTCCCATCGTTAGGAAATGGGTTCTTGCTGAGTAGCAAGGCCCAATATATTTCACAAGCAGCTGCAACGACCATGCTTGTTTCATTGTCAAAGTCGGATAGCTTGGACTTTGTGTGCTTAGTCCCACTTGCAGGAATTGAAACACCTTTCAATGTGTCATTTGACGTCCCTGTGGTTGTGGATTTCTTCTCAAGTTTGAGCGTGCTCAGAGCTGGAGATCCCTCAGGCAGAGGCTGGATAGCCTCCAACTTGGGTATGACTTCCTGTGGCTTATCATCGTCACTCTTGATAACAAGATGGCATGCTCACTTCCGGGATATGGGCCCATCCGAGTCATTGGCAGTAGGAGATTGCACAGGGTCATCCATAACGGCTTCACCGTCACCCAGTTCCGCATCCTGTACCATCTCACTCAACTGGGTGACATTGTCATGACATGGCCTTGCATGTACCAGTTAGTCTAATTGTTGCGTGTTGATGGTGCTTGACCTACCTGGCGAACAGAGTCTCCTCATGAACACGAGCCCTCTTCTGACCAATGGGTGCACTTGTGTGGGTTTCATTGTTGTCATCCTCATCTTTATTATTGAACCTGACACTGTGCTGTTCCCACTTGGCTGGAGTACTAGCACGTGCCGAAAGACGGGGGGAAGTGAACTCTGAGAATAATTGTTAGCATTAATATCTGTGAATGAGTTTGTATATGTACAATGGGGTTGATCCTACCCGGGGTGGGGGGAACTGTCCCCTTATGAAGGAGTAGATTGGCGTGACCAGTGGTAGCGCTATTTATATTGAGACTTCCCACCGGGACGGACCTGGAGGAGAACTGAGTGTATAGTTAAGTTGTCAGTAACTGTATATACGCTGTATAGCCGGTAACATTACTGCATTGTCTGCTGTGAGCTTTGACTTGGTCTTGGTCTGCAAAGCTACCTGACTCTTTAATGGCATGTGCTGTACTCTCTCCACCGACTTGGATGCATGCTGTGCTTCTTGGTTTCCACTGGACTTGGTATGCTGTGCGACGAGATTGGCAGCCTTGTTAGCCTGCTCATGCTTACGCTTCATTATCTCATGTCATTTGGCCTTTGCAGCACTCTCTTCTTTGGCTTTTAACTTCTCTTGTTCATGATCATCTGCGCTCGGTGTGAGTAAGTCATTTATGAGTTAGATAGATCAGTCCTACCTTGCATGATTTGTACTCTCTCACTTGGGCGAGACAAACAACCAGAACGGCTAGCATGGTGTTGAGTGGCCTGAAGATCCCCGAGGACTCTCGACATATTCAGAGCAGATATATATTTGAGGTAGATAGGTCGTTCATTGGGTGAAGAAGGCAAAGGATCAAGCTGGATTAAATGGTTAGTGTTGAGGGAGCAACGCTCGCAGGGTCTAGAAGCTCAAGAGCTTAACCACTACGGGGACCAAGACTAGCTTTCAGGCTAACATGAGCCTGGCGAGGGGTATATGAAAGGAAGCTGATTGAGTTGCCTTAATATCAACCAGGAACTTCTAGGAGCGAAGATCCCGTAGGTGATACAAGTGGACTCTACTAAGGAACAGGGTTTAAGGTATGAGGCTTTATATAGTGTGCTTCTATTGGGCAGTGCTTCTGGAACAGGAAGCGCTGGAACTCTATTGTTTGCCTCAACCATCTATTGCCTCCGTCTATAGGCTCCTATTGCCTCCATGGAATACCTCCATGATCGGGAACAGTACTCGGCATCGATCATGATCTGATTGGTATCAGTAGGATCTGATCGGCGCTAATAGTCGGCGCCAATCTGGGATCTATAGCCGGCGTCTATTCGGGATCTGTAGTGGCTCAGGAATGAGGCTGTTCCAGGATCGGTAGAGAGAGCGTACACGATCTGAGATCGTGTCGTGACACATCTGGGTCATGTGCAATGAACGGTCACATGCCAGGGGAACGTGCAGGTCACGTGATCGTGAAGTCACATGCTGCTAGCAAAAGGAAGTGAGAGTGAAGGAAAAGGTGTGAAGAAAGGGGTGTTTCGTAACAGTTAGTAAAAGTCAAATGAATTAAATAGCTGACAATGAACTAACCAGAACTAACCAGAACTAACCACATGTGGTTTGGTAGCTGCGGTTTAGTAGCTGCGGCACATCGGGGAGTTCCAGCTGATGGTTAAAGGGTGATGCATGAAAAGATGCTCAGGGGGGAGTTTGAACTGGACCTGATATATTAGCATATTGACCCTTTTAAAGTGCGAAGTGTGAAACGAGGTGGGAAAAGAGGCTTAATGTTGGGGGAGTAAGTTGAGCCACACATGATATATTAGCATGAAATAAGGCGGGAAAAGAGGCTTAATGTCAGGGGGAGTTTGAGCTGCACATGATATATTGACATACCAACCCTGATC
The DNA here is from genome assembly GCA_038091165.1 of Rubroboletus pulcherrimus. Lineage (NCBI taxonomy): Eukaryota > Fungi > Basidiomycota > Agaricomycetes > Boletales > Boletaceae > Rubroboletus > Rubroboletus pulcherrimus. Next base: position 8,393 of record JBBPNY010000594.1, read on the forward strand.
AGTTGGGAAAAACATTTGTGAAACAAATAAGTTTCTAACCATAATTTAGTTGTCATCTCTCACCTGCTCATTGTCATGCCCCTTGATGGTCATCCTTGTGGCCACTGTGGATGTCAATTCCTGACCGCTAGTGGTGTGCATCAGCATGTAGCACAATCACATCCATGTTGCACCTATCGGGAAGATGAGCTTTCACATCCTACCACCAAAGCGGCAGCAGCTGCTCTATTTAACGCAGGTATTGCGCACCATGCTGCGCGCAACAATGTTAATGAACAGAATGCACAAGATAACAATCAAGACTTACCAGACTTACTGGACCGTGGACATGTCGATATGGAGCAGCCGCATCACAACGAGGAGCAGCCACACCGCAATGAAAAGAACTTCGCACAATATGCAAGAGAGTTGGATGAGAAACGGGTTGCTGATATACTTGGATCAGCTGAGATGTTGTTTGAGGCAATGAAGGCATTCCAGGATGCCTCTGGCCGAGGAAGATATCAACCCTTCGCTAATTGAGAGGAATGGGAGTTGGCCGAGTGGCTAGTTAGAAATGTGAATCTTCGGGAGGTGGATTAGTTCCTGAAGTTGCTGGTAGTAAGCCAGGTGCTACTTCAATCGAGGCAATAAATACTTATGTATATCCAGACCTGAAAACGTATACGGCCAAGCTTTCAAAGCAAATACACATTTACAAAAACCATTGACAAGCTTCCAACTGGACCTGAGTGGAAATGCGAACTTATCTGTGCGCAAGGTGATGCAGGCGTGGCTGAAGATGAAGATGGCGCTGCAGATTCAGAAGACTTAGAACTTTGGCTGTGGGATCCGGTGGCCTGTGTTCAAGAATTAATCGGCAACCCAGTGTTCAAGGGAGCGATCATGTACGCACCTGAAAAGGTCTTTGCAGACCCTGCGGGAAGGACTCACCAATATGATGAGATGTGGACCAGGAACTGGTGGTGGGAAACACAGGTCAGTGTACAAGACCAGAAACTGGGCACATATCTAATGATGTGTATAGAGCCGTTTGCCTGAAGGGGCAACCATTGCACCCATCATTCTTGCGTCTGATAAAACACAATTGTCACGATTCAAAGGTGATAAAAATCCCTGGCCTGTCTATCTAACTATCAGGAACCTCTCCAAGGATGTCCATCATCAGCTGTCTCGTCATGCCTCGATCTTGCTGGGATACATACCTGTCTCAAAGTTCGTATCGTTTGAAGATAATTCAGTGGCAGGTTATTGTCTCTTCCATTATTGCTTGAAAAAAATTCTGGGACTGTTGGTGGCTGCTGGCATGGAAGGGGTGGAGATGGTTTGTGTGGATGGGTTGATTTGGCGAGTCTACCCCATTCTTGCTGCGTATGTTGGAGACCATCCGGAGCAGTGCCTCATTGCTTGCTGTGCTGAGAACAGATGTCCTCGATGCCTCGTTCCTGCAGACCAAAGAGGTGACAACACACAATTTCCGCGCCACAATCAGAGCCAAACAATAGACACACTCCATGCTCAAGCCACTGGCAACTACCCTCCCAAATTCATTGCTCACGGTCTTAGGCCTATATTCTCACCATTCTGGGCAGATCTTCCTCACACCGACATTTTCCTCTGCATTTCCTGTGATATCCTACATCAACTGCACCAAGAAATATTCAAGGATCATCTCAAGATATGGTGTTCTCTGATCGCTGGCAAGAAAGACTTCAACATGCGTTTTCAGGCCATGCCTATTTTTCCGGGCCTCCATAACTTCAAGGATGGGATATCCAAAATCAAGCAATGGACAGGAGGTGACCATAAAGAACTGGAACATGTCTTTGTAAGCGCACTAGTGGGTACTACACCACGTCAGGACATTCTCCGTGCTGGGAAGAGTTTACTTGACTTCATCTATCTTGCCCAGTACCATTCTCACACAGATGACACCCTCTTGACCATGCAAGACGCTCTCAACCAATTTCACGCTGTCAAAGAGGTATTCATCAAACTTGAATGCTGTGAACACTTCAACGTTCCCAAATTTCACTCGTTGCTTCACTACGTTGAATCAATCAAGAGGTTAGGAAGCCTTGATGGCCTCAACTCCGAACACTCAGAGCGTCTACATATTAACTACACCAAGAAAGCGTATGCTGCCACCAATCGCAAGGATTACACCATCCAGATGACGCGATGGCTCCAGTGTCAAGAGGCTATTGTTGAGATTCTAGGTCTTCATGTTTAATTCTTCAATTTCACATCCTAGAATCTAGGTCTGTCTAGACCTTTGTTACATCATACTTATAAGGTCCATGGCCTGGACCACTTACACTATTTATATTACGATAGCATGATGTCATTCTGACATCATAGATAAGAGCTAGTAACGCTATTGGATGACTGACCAATCGCTTAGTGATCATGACTCATATCACTTATATAGCATGACTCATGTATTACATATCATTCCATGATATTCCGTAGTATTCTACGAGACGTCCCCTTATGGGATATTTACCACCACAAGTACAAATACTGTACTTCTATATAAGCCCTGGCCTTACTGCCAGTAGTACTTAACAGTTCTTCCACCCTCTGTTCCACTTGAGACCTGAGACCTCTCAGAGATCAATCCCATTACTCAAGTGTCACCACATAACCTGATTACTATCCACACAGCTATAGTGAGTCTCTCTCACTAACACATCCCTCTTGTCCCTGTGCCATCGAGGTACCTTTGTACTTCGATAGCCGTCTTTCACTTCAAGGAGTTCCTAGTTTGGTGTACTGGTGACACAAGCAAACAGCTCACTGACTCTAACAGTGATAATGACAAACCCTCTCCCCGACACATCTCACGGTGTCACAGCCTTACTCACACATTTACTGCAGGTTTATGCTATCACGTCACCTGTCAGCCACACTTTCCTAAGAAAGCAGTGCAATATCTTGAACAACATCATGGCGCTGTCAAGTTCACTGATGCGCTCCAGGCCTTCCTTGTCACCTTACCCTTCAGACGCCAATTCTTCCAACCCAACAAGAATGATCACTTTGACTGTTTCAGCAATGTGGTTATTGAATTATCATCACTGGAACACGTCTCAGGTCAGAACTATGCAAGGTTCCACTCGTATCCTCAACGACCAAACGGTCCTCGCAAACCACCTGTTCCTGCAAGGTTTGACACTGCCTTGGTCCAAGATGACAGGGAATCACGGCAATGTGGGGGCTTTCATGGTACGCACACCGTGTTTAGTTTAGAATATAACTATTTTTTTTTTTGTAGGGCTTTGCATGGCCGAAGTGCGTGTCATCTTTAACCTCCCATCCCACCTTGGGAATTATCTGAAGCCGTTAGCCTATGTGCACTGGTTCAAGCCGTTAAATCACATGGACAACAATGTCAAGATGTTTCACATCAGCCACTCAATGTGAAATGACATGCCCAACGCCGCAGTTATCCCAGTCACTGAACTCATTCAACCTTGTCATTTAGTACCCAAGTTTCCGAGTGGTGTCATCGATCCCCGTTGGACCCAAAGCCGAACACTGACTGAGGCTGACACATTCTATTTGAATAGGTATATTGACTATTGGATGTTCGAGCAGTACAGAGTTCACATGTAACTGGCAGTGGACGGGTGGGTGGGCAGTAAGTCAATCCCCATTGGATCCAAAGCTGAACACTGACTGAGGCTGATACATTCTATGTGAATAGGTATATAGATTATTGGATGTTCAAGCAGTACAGAGTTCACACGTAACTGGCAGTGGACGGGCAGGTGGGCGGTAAGTCAATCCCCATTGGATCCAAAGCTGAACACTGACTGAGGCTGATACATTCTATTTGAATAGGTATGTATATGGATTATCAGATATTCGAGCAGTACAGAGTTCACACGTAACTGGCAGTGGACAGGCAGGCGGGCGGGTGGTAAGTCCCTTGATAGAGTTTATGGTCTGTACTTACACAAGATGTAGATGTAGTAGTAGTGTTTCTTTTACATTTTGTACAGCAATCCACCAATTTTGTAATATAAATTGGATCTTTGCTCAACAAGCTTGGTGTGATAGCTACTTCCGTGAGAGGTTGTAAGTCAGGCCTATAGTAGTGGTTCTTATTACAGTATGGTTACTCATAGTACCTATGTAGATCAGTGGCATAGTGTGTGGTAGCACTATGAAATTACTGGTTGGGCTATATAGTGCTATGTAGTGCTATGTAGGTAATAAAGTGCTATGGGAGCTACTGTAACATCGCCCATTCTACAGCCACATTTTGCTTTTTCCAGATGGACCTAAACAAAGAGATAGGAAGACTGGGGGAAAGTGGTGAAATAAAGGATAAGAGGAAAAGGGGGACTTGCAGCATGAAGGGAACCTCATGTTCCGGTGAGGTCAATAGTGTTCCAATAGCTCATACCAGGGTTTGACAAACCTGGCGAGGGTTCATGGAGGTGGGCTAGTGCGATGGATGAATCCAAGATCACTAGAATCAAACTAGCGATTCTAGCATCTGGCCTGGCATTAAATACTAACTACCATGAGGGAAAGGTGTGGGGTGATGTCAGAATGACATCAGAGCCTGGGCCTAACTAGAATCTATCTAGAGTAAGCTAGAATGATTGTAAGTAAGTAGGGTAGTGGGTTTATGACATTGTATGTGAAGGGTGAGGGATAGGGGGAATGATGTCATAGGTGGCTGCGTAATGAGGAAATGTAAAACGGTAACCGCTTACCTAAGCGAGATAGGTGCAATAAGATAAAGAAAAAGGAGAAAAGAGCGAAAAGAAGAGATAGGGGCTAAAAAGGGAGGCATTTTGTAACACCTTTAGTCTGACTTTCATCATGGCCTCTCGCTCTGTCATGTGCAAGGCTGCCGCAGTTCCCACCGATGCTGCATCCACTTCAGAGAATTCACAAGGTGGCTCAGACGAGTCATTCCATGAGTCTTTGGCAAATATGTATAACTTCTGACCAGGAGCAGGAGAATGGTGCTGAAACCACTGACAACTCAGGCTCAGATGATTCAGAGGTGGATGGGGAGACGAATGTCATGGTCCCAGGTCATGTGAAACCCCTGTTACACAAGCAGCACTTGATGGCAGAGCGTGCCATTCTGATGTATGGCAATGCACAATGGATGGGCTACAAGGGTTCTGCCTGCAAAAAGGTATTCTTAAGACTTGCGGCGGAATTGCAGAAGCTACCTGATATCAAGGCCATGAGTGAGATGGAATGGGAGGCTCGTAAAAGGGTATGCTCCTTCTCTCATTTCAGAATTGAAGGAGATTAATGGAACATATGTAACTGATATCTAGTCCTACAACTCATGGCTGTTCAATCAATCACGTGGTGGAGCGAATCATAGCCACATCAAGGTAGGCTGCAGCTGGACTGCCTGCTCTGTGGTTCAAGAGGAGCAGCAGGAAGAGATCAACAGGGTCATGTGAGAGGAATTCCACCAGACCCTTGGAAGTGATGGAGCATTAAGGGTGTATCAGAGGGCGGTTCGGAGAGTCTGGCGGCGGCTGAGCACAGAGGAGCAGGAACAAGCAGAGACAACAGCCATGAGTTGGAATTTCAAGCGGGGTCCGCCAGAGAATGTGAAGGCCAGGTCATTGCTTCTAGACATGCGATGAATCAATGTGGAACTTGTTACAACCCAATCCACCCCTATGTACGGCCTAGCATTCATCCATGACTCCCCCTCTTCCATACTCTTTCCGCTACCTCGTTCTCCATCTCCGATGATACTCTGATACGTTTCACCCCTTTACTTGTATAACACTTACGGTTCCTTTCCGCCGCCCATCTGTCACGGAACTACACTGCCACTCCATTATCCATCGTGTTTCACTTTACGTTTCATCGTACTTACCGGTTTCTCAAGTCGTCCCTTTATAGGACACTCGGGCCTCGTAGTACGCCTATCTACCGCTAGCTATACTCACAGCTTGGTCTGTGCGCCATCTGTACTTCTATATAAACCCGTTGGCGTAGTACTAGCTCCCCAGCTAGTTCTACGCAATATACCGCGTATCTTCTGGCGTATACAGTCCCTTAAGTCTCCAGGCTACTTCAGAGTGCCTGCTACTAGTATCTCTACACGCTTCACCTAGAACAGAACCTACGGTGCGGTAAAGCGTCGTAACAATGTCTTCACACCCACTGAGCAGCATCACATGACCCAGGGGGCAATTATGTAGCCAGGAGTATGTGCTATATTTAGTCCCACTATGACTAAGCATGAGTCCCACACTGCCATGCTCTATATCTTAGACAATGAAAATTCACCAAACATTGCAAT
>JBBPNY010000595.1:0-14690 GCA_038091165.1 Rubroboletus pulcherrimus
CTTTTAGAATAGTCTACCATCGCGCATAGCTTGGTCTGTGCGCGATCTTGTAACATATATAAACCCTTGCCTTGTAGAACTGGCTCCCCAGCTAGTTCTACGCAATATACCGCATATCTTCTGGCGTATACAGAATCCCTCCTAAGTCTTCTGGCTACTTCTGAGTGCCAGCTACTAGTATCTTTGTATGCTTCACCTTGGTCCAGAACCTACGGTGCGGTAACAGAACTCAGATGACTGAGTCTCAATATAAATACATGTAAGCGTGTGAACTATGTGTATGGATATAGTAAATATACTCCTAACGTTCAACAGCTTGAAGACTTTGATTTTCCTGTGGAAGAGTGGGTACTGGTTAATGTTTACATGATCTCCTGGCACCTCAGCGGTAGGGTGTATCTGGTCGTAGAGGAAGTGTCGGATACATGGTACCAGCTCAGGGAAGCCATAATGCCCTGTGACATCATTGATGGCTTGTGGGATACCTCGTACTAAAATACTGTTAGTATAGATCAGACATTGTGCATACTGTGCATCTGCAAAAATCTCCAAGTCTACCCTGGCCTACAGTATGTCATATACATAGCACTGGTTGCACCCATCAACATCCCCCTGTTACATAGTGTGATGTAGCATACATAATTTCTATGTTGTACTATGGTAGCATGCTGTTACATAAGCATCAGCATCAACATAGCTCACTATAGTCTGTCATCGTAGCTCTCACATGATCTGTAGTCAGTGATAGGCCTCAGTCGAATCAAATGAAAGGGCTATAAATACTCTGTTTAACAATGTAGTTGAGACATTGTACTGTAAGTACCCGAACTCAACATTGTTGAAAATGTTGGCAACAGACATTCTAAATGGTATCTATGTGGTCGAAAAAATCACCAACTCAGTCTTCCTCCAACTCGTCTGCTTGCTTGCCCTCTGAATCATCATTGGGAAACAGAACAGGTTCCCCATAATCTACCTGCTCATCCCCTGAGTCATCCATGTCGTCAGCGTCCTCATCACTGTCCTCTGACTCTGTGTTGACTTGTTGATCCATAGCACCTTCCATGGACTTGTACTTGTTTGTAGCATTCAGGAAAGCACGCTTTGATATTGCTTTCTTGAGGTTGCCTGTTTGTATCCCTGAGTTTGCAACACCAGCATGCACACTGGCAACAGTGAGCATCAACAACATTGACTGGCCACAGGTTTAATTGACTCACCAGCCATTATCATAGACCAGTTGAAGTATTTGTGGAAGCAGTTGTATCGAAGCAGTCACATGAATTTATTGAAGTTCAAAGGAACCTCAATGGTGCAGGGACAAGAGGAAGTAAGGAGTGAGAAAGACTCACTCTAGCTGATGGAATAGTGATCATGTTATGGGAGTGACACTTGAGTATTGGGGATTGGTCTCTGAGGTATCTCAGATCTCAAGTGGAACAAATAGTGAAAGAGTCATTAAATACAACTGGCAGTAAGGTCAGGTTTAAATAGAAGTATAGTGTTTGTACGTGTAATGGGGAATGTCCCATAAGGGGACATCTCATAGAATACTACAGAATATCATAGAATGATATGTAATACAGTACATGAGTCATGCTATATAAGCGATATGAGTCATGATCAGTAAGTGATTGGTCAGTCATCCAATAGCATTACTAGCTCTTATCTATGATGTCAGAATGACATCATGCTATCATAATATGAATAGTGTAAGTGGTCCAGGCCATGGACCTTATAAGTATGACATAACAAAGGTCTAGACAGACCTAGATTCTAGGATTTGAAATCAGAAGAATAAAGGTAGAAACCTAGAATCTCAATACTCCTCCTTGGTGTTCATGTTGCAATAGCGGTAGATTTTGGATAAGGTACAGTATCAACCATAAGACTTGTCTTCCTTCTTGGAATTTGATCTTGCCCAAGTTCTTTGTGAAGATGTCAGCAAACTGCTGACTCATTGGAACATAGTAGAGCTTTATCTCTCCATGTATAATGGCTTCACAAATGTAGTGTTCAGGTATACAAACGTGCTCCATTCATCCTTCTTGAGCAGGGTTGGATGTGAGAAATATTGCATCTTGATTATCAACACAGAGTGGTAGAGGACCTAGCTTGAGTCCAAGCTCTTCATAGACATTACAAATCCACTGGATCTGCTTTGCTGCTTTGATCATATCACAATATTCTGCTTCTGTAGATGACAGCCTGACTCTTCGCTGTTAATATGAAAGCCATGAGATGATGCCATTTGCGAGGTACATGACATATCCTGTCATAGACCGTGAAGTCTCAACATCTCCAGCCCAATCTGTATCTGAATAGGCAATAAAACCATTGTAATTGCCTGTCGCTCCATACTGGATGCAGAACTCTGTTGAAGAGGAAAGATAGTGCACTATGTAGAGCACTTTCTGACATTATTTAACAATAATCCAACCCCAAGTCTTTCCTGTTTCAACATTTCTGACCCCAGAACCACCATTCCAAGTTGACATTCTGGCCCTACCATTCCAAAGCATTCCGAGGATATTTCCCATGCTATTCCAAGGGTTCTGAGATTGTCATCTCAGAACAGACTTGGAACAGACTCGGAACCGCTCTGAAGTGTTTCGAGGTTTTTCCCAATACTCTTCTGAGGGTTCCAAGATTGTCATCTCAGAACAGTCTTGGAACCATTCTGGAACTGGTTCCATAACTTTCCTGCACTCTTCCAAACTCGGAACATTCAGAATTGGCTTCTACTTTGCTGGGACTATTTATCTGATATTACATATGATATAATATGAGTACACCTCTGCCCACAACACATACATATATGTTATTTTCTTACTAAGACACACCTCAGTCGTTTACCACCATCTCTGGCAGTGGCTGAGGTGAGTCTTTTTCTTTCTCTATTTTACCTGTAGCTAATGTACTATAGCTTGGGCATCTCTGCCTTCTTCATAGATTCTGTCACTTTCTGCAAGTGTTCTTCGGTTGGATTTGCTGAGAATTGCGACATCTTGATAGCAGAAAATGCCATGTCTGGCCTTGTGCCAAGCATGATGTAGAGCAATGATTTGATGACTGGTTGATACTTCATGTGAAGTGTCTGATTGATGGTCTCATTTGGGTTTGGTCTCGGGTTGTACCCGGTAGGTAGAGGAATGGTAACCTCTTTGGTGTTCTCCTGAGCAAAGCATGCTGCAACTTTGCTAGTGTACTTTGTCTGGCTGAGGGTAATCGTGCATTTGCAATGATCTCTGGTGATGTGCATCCCCAGGTATTCATTAGCTTCACCAAGATCTCTTGATTCCCATTTCTTCATGAACTGTGCTTTATGCACGAGGACTTGTGCCTTGTTGCTACCCATAAAAAGAGCATCATCAACATAAATGAGATGGGTGATCAGATTTGATCCAATCTGTTTAAAGTAGATTCCTGGATCCAATTGTGATCAGTTAAACCCCATATCCAGGAGACTTTGATGGAGCTGCTTGTTCCATTGCAGAGCAGCCTGCTTCAGCCCATATATGGCTTTGCAAAGCTGACAAACCTTTCTCTCTTGTCCTTTCACTATGAATCCTTCTGGTTGTTCCATATAAATTTCTTTATCTAGCTCTCTGAACAAGAACACTGTCTTGACATTGAGTGCTTCTAATTCCCAATCTTGAAGCACAGCTAGAGTGAGTAATAGTCGAAGTGTTTCAAATCTTGCAACTGGTGAGAAGGTGTGTTCATAGTCAATTCCGAAGACCTGTGTGAATCCTTTTGCAACAAATCGTGCTTTCTTGTGACCGTCTGACTTGATAGCATATACTGTACCCATCTCCCTCTGATGGTTTGGTGACCTTTAGGTAAATCTGCTAGCTCCCATACTTTGCGATCTTGAAGTGACTTTATCTCTTCCTTCATTGCTAGTCTCCAAGGTTCTTGATCCTCTGGATTCAGTTTGAGGACATCTCTATACTGTTTAGGTAGGGGACCTTTGGGTGAGTCAACCACCATAGATAAGTGGTGCCATATCCACTGGGTACTATACATTTCCCTTAAATCTTTCTCAGCATTTGTAGGTTGTGGTGTAAGAGCCATAGGCTCCTCCAGAATGAGATCTGTGCCCTGTCATATATCGTGTTCTATATGAACCAGAGGTCGGTCTCCATATGCGTTATCTGGCCTGATATGCAGAATGGGTATACGTGTAGAACATCTCTGTTCAACAGGTGCTCGAAATGTTTGTCTGTGGTCAATGGTACAAAGATCCTGATGTAGTCTTGTATGGAATTCAGGGATGGTCTTGTCAGGTCTCTGATGGGGAGGTAACCAACCATGTGCTCCACGTAGAGGTGGAACTTTGAGTGGTTCTGGAGTTTCTTCAGGAGTAGAATTGGTTATCTCTCTATGTTTATGCTGGTGTCAGTTGGATAAAGTAGACCAGTGTCCCGTGTCAGGTACTTCTCACTTTACAGTGGGCTTCATAAGTGAAAAGTCCTTTGGGGAAGAATGATATTGTGGTGGTGAAGGTGATCCTGATGGAGTGCTGTTATCAAAGAATAAAGGTGACGGTAACTCTTCATCATCTTCTGACAATATCCAGGGTTGTATGTTATCAGATGCATGTCCAATGTCTAAGGGAGGTAGCTGATTGGGTTCATGGTGACTAATACCTAAGGGAAGATTGATAAAAAGATCTCATGGTGGTTCCAGATTCCGCGCTTGAGGTAAATCTTCAATATGAGAGTCATCCAATGCTTCAGGGTCTTCTTTGGCTGGAATTGGGACAAAGTTGTCTTGATGAACTTGATCTCTGGAACAGAATGGAAATACTTGTTCATCAAATATGGCAAGAGTCCATACAACGACCTGGTATTTCTGGGGTGACCAGAAGCTGTTATGATTCTCTTTCTTTCTTCCTTCTTCATATTCCATAGAAGCCATGTACCAAGTCCTACTGTTCAAGCCCCATTGGACATATTTCATTTCCTTCTTGTTTCGTCTTGATCTTTCTCCTTTGCATAGACACATCACCTATTGCTTAGTCAACTTCCCATGACACATCATCTACATCTTAGTCAGCGTTCTTCAACATTCCATTGTATTCCTTTCAATTAGTTACCAAGGACTCCAGGCTCCCTTAAATACTCACAGTGCACCTTTCCTGTCCCTTAACCTAGATCTCCCTTGTAATTGCACATTGCTTGCTGCAAACCTTGATCTCTCTAAGACTTCTGCCTACTTCTGAGTGGCAGCTCCTTGAATACTTCAAACCTGCAACTTGAAGAAGTCCCTCTCGTTGTATCACCTCAGAACCCCACGGAATCTACCTGTGAATTATCCTCTTGCTCAGGGAACTCCCCTTTGAGCGAACAACCCTAGACCTACCAAGGGCTACGATAAACTCCTTCCTGGGGTAGTCATAACAGAAGTGATAACCTTTAGTGTTTGGTTCATATCCAATAACAGTCATTTCTTCAGCTTTAGGTAATAACTTGTCTCTCCTTTGTTCTGGTGGTATATACACATAAGCTCTTGTCCTGAATATCTGAAAGTATGAAACATCCAGTATATCTCCATTGAAGAGTTCAATGGGTGTCTTCCATTGATGACATCTGATGGGCGGTCTATTATAGATGTGCAACGAGGTCTCAACAGCATCTTGCCAGAAGCTTTTAGGCATACAGGCATGATGTCAGATGACTTCTGCTTTTTCAAGCAAAGTTCTATTGAACCTCTCTGCACAACTGTTCTGTTGAGGAGTGTGGGAAACAGATGTCTGATGTGTGACACCTTTGGAAGGGAAGAACATTTGAAGTTCTCAACCCAAAAATTCCCCTCCTCAGTCTGAACGTACAGAGGTAAGAGTATGACCGGTAAAGGTCTGTGCCCAAGCAGTCATTTCCTGAAACCTGGTAGCAACAAGATCCTTGGTGCGAATGAACACAACCAGAGCATAGCCTGAGAAATCATTGATGAAGGTGAGAATGTAGCAGGAATGTGAGCATGGTTTAACCGGCATAGGATCCATGTGGACCAAGGTGAGTGGATGGGTGACTCTTTTATCGGAAGACAGAAAGGGTCAATCCACCATCTTCCCAAGAGTGCATTCTTTGCATGGTGCAAGGGTTGCAGGGACAATGAAAGGAGATAGTCCAGAAACATATGTAGGTGCTTGTCAAAGTGTATTTCTTGAACGGTGACCAAAATGTTGGTGCCATAGATGATACTGTAAGTTGTGGATTCTGATGCAAGGAAAGTAACAAGAGCATTTTCTGGATTAATCGATCATGACTGAAACCAGTGAAGGTTGTTCTTGGTTGATCTAGCAGATATCTGTATAACCAAGTTTCCCATTGCATTCCAGATATGGCTTGTAGAGTCTGTGATCTTGTAGATATAGCCTTGCGATGTCAGTGTGGGAACTTACTGTACAGTAGTCAATGCATTACCATACCAAACTTCCTGTAAGGTAATAGGCTGAAAAGAATCTTGCTGAACAATAATCTTGCCAGGTCTATACATAGACATGATTTGTCCATTTGCAATGCTGGCGATGCAAGTGTGTGAATCTAGATGGACAAAATCATCTTTGAATGGTGAAAGATGATCAGAACAACCACTGTCAATCATCCAGTGGTCTCTGGCAAAAGATTGAGACTCAGAATCTCCTCCTAGTGCAAAAGTACTGTGATCACAGTAATCTGTCTCATCATTGTCATATCTGTACAAAATCTGGTCATTGTCATGCTTCAGATGAATGCCATGGTCTCGTGATGCTTCAGGGGGAACCATGGTAGTCTCTACCAAAGTAGGTAAGGAGGCAGATAAATAATCAAGATGGTTGAGATTCCCAAAGTGGAAAGAGCTCAATGATAACCCCCCAATACTAATCTTCATTGACTTCTTCTTCTTCTTTTGTTTCTTCTTCTGCCCTGAAGATGTGATCTCGCCTGACTCAGAAAGGACATTCTGAGAGGTGGTGGAGAAAAAGGCATGGACGAGGATCCAGCAACATTCATCCTGATATCTTCTGCTTTGTGGCTCCATCCTGTTGCTGCTATAGTTGAGGAAACTTCCCCAGCCTCTTGATCCATGTCCATGTGGTCAAGGTAATGATGTTGTGGATTGTCATCGTATAAGAATAGGTAAACAATGTCTTCTTCGACATAATCATTCTCCATCAAGACCTCATTAGCAAAGGTGACTTCATGTGCCTGAGCACAACCTTTTCCTTTACAATTGTGTTGCTTGTGGTAGCCTTCTCACTTGGTGGAGTGAACTTCTTCTTCTGACCAGAAAAAGAGCCTCAGTTCCAGTTTTGATTTCTGGTACCAGTCTATTGGTGTTCTTGAGAATTACCTGACTGGTAACCTCCTCCTTGGTATGGCAGGCATTGTTGGTAACCATGTGTTACAGTTACGTCCACCCCCACCTCTTTTCCTTCCTACAAGGGCCATCCACTCACTTATTCTCTTGGAGGAGAACTCCTCCACAACCTATACGACCTAGGAGATGGTGGTCTCATCCCAGATGACCTCTGGGACGACTTCATGAACTCTGACCTGTTCGAACCATAGGGAAGGGACTTCCCAGGGACTCCCCAGGGAAAACCCATAGACCCTATTATATACATTTCCAATTCCTCTTATTTCACATATGGACACATCTCACCTCAGCATCTCCCTGCTTATGTGATGCCTCATGTTCCCCAGACAGATCTAGATCTCCCGATCAATCTCACTCAATTAGTGCCATCCTAATAGAGATAGTAGGAGCCTCCCCTAAACTACCTAGTTAGTATTTAAGATTCAGATCCAGCTGTATGCTTCTCTTCTTTAATCTTGATCTATGCCGTTCTCCGTGACTTACTCAATTCGCTGCAAGGCTTGATTGCCCTTCGCTTCTACCATCAAGCTTCTCTGCTTCATCTATCATGTGTCTAGCAATCAGTCCTAGCCAAGGTTAACCTTTAACCTCCACATCTAGGCCTTTGTTCAGGAACGGTACCGTCCCCCTGACATAGTACCACCTGTTGGGAGCCAGCACACTTGTCCTCCCAGTGAAGGGCCATTCCATATGTGGAACTGCTGCATGGTTGGTCCCATGCATATGCCAGGCTTGTGTAGGTGCTCCAGAGGGAGAAGGCTAGTGCACAAGACCTCAGCCAGTCACTACTCTTGAGTATCTGGCTCTGTCCTCATTGGGGTTCCCATTCCCCTCTGTTGATATGTGTTGAAGACCCGACCCCTTCAACACTCATTCCTCAAGCCAATACATAGAGGACTTCACCAGAATACCACTGGTTTGAGTTTGTTATGGACTCACATAACACCATGATTCTGAGATCTCCACTGTTTTTGCTGTGGAGGTCCTTGCCAAATAACAGCTGTACGGTTTGCAGTTGCTGGTTGGTCTCTGGATATTTCAGAGATCCGGGAAGCAAGTGGTCTACAAGTAGCATGTAGGTCCATTTCATGAAGGATATGCTGTGACACGTTTTCCATTGTGAACTGGGCTTCGTCAAGGGTTTGTATAATGGTGGATGCTAGGGAGAAAAAGTCTTGTGGGAGTTAATTAAGAAGGATCATCACTTTGAAAGAAGCAGGAAGATTGAGTCCAGCTTGGATGAGTTGTTCGAACATCTGAATCATCTTTGAAATGTCTTCGTTTGCTGAACATGGAGAAATATGGGTCCACATGATTTTATGGAAGGTGTAGAACTGGCCAGATATGCCAGTCTTGCCAAATAAGCCTTTCAGGGTCTCCCAAAGAGCATGAGTGACTGAGGGGAAGGTGTTGAGATCAGCCCATTCATAGTTGACATGGCTGGTTAACGAATTGTTAATTGTGGAGGCGATCAAGCCAAGAACATGGTTGTTGAGAATCTTCCACTTCATGTGATCTTCAGCGGTAATCTGAAGTGCATAAGTGAGAGTTCCATCAATGATTTCCCAAACCAAGTAGGCTTGTAAGGCAGAGCAGATGCATATACTCCAAATGGGGTAGTTGCTTTTTCTGGCTAGGACAGGAATGTGTGAAAGTAGAGAAGATTCAATCTTGAGTTTGCTAGATGTGGGGAGTGCCATTTCAATAAAGAGAGGAGATCTGAAAAGATATCATCAATGATGAAATTCTCAAAAAGATAGCCTATAAGGAAGAAGTTGGTAGGTGCCCCTGTTCCTGGTCTTGGTGGTAAAACCAGTGGTCTCACTTGTGAAGGTGGTGTCCTAGATCTCCATGGTAATGCTGAGTCATCAGTAAGGTTGAATAAGATTCAAACTGGACATAGTCCAGAGTATTGTCTGCAGAAAGGTCAGGAAGTGAGGTGAGTTGGTTATACCTGAGATCTTGTATCTCATGTCTGGCTTGTTGAAGCTCAAGATGGGAAAGACGAACAAAAGGTTCTGTTCTCTTTCATGAAGTGAAAGGGAATCTTCATGACCATATCACAGAATGACCAAGTTTTGCTTGGGGTGTCAGCAATACTCTCCTCTTTTGAGGGACCATATGAAGATAGAACAAGGTAGATGGAAGGGAACTCCAGGTGAAACCATTCTAGGTCTCAATGATGTAGTGGTTGGAAGGTCTGGAGTCTCGAATGATTCTTCCAGTATGGGCAATGGAACAGGTGCCATGGGAGAATCCAGAGGTGATAGATCTATGGAGTTAGTACTCACTTCTAGGATGGGCCAAGCATCAAGAGAGATGTGCAGTGAGTACCAATGATTGCCCAGGATACATATGTGTGAAAAGAAGCTCAAAATGTCCAGCCACTTGTGTGACTAAGAGCTATCCAGATGTAAGTATGAACTGGTAAAGGTTCACACTCTCCTCAATATAAGGACAACTGAGGGTGAATGCAAAAAGTGTTGACAACAAGAAGAGGCAAAGGCTAATAGCCAAAACCATCCAAGGGCATGGTGGCATGACACAGGGAGGCATCAGTGATATCAAATGACAGACTCCACTGGTCAAGCAGGGCTCATAACCTATTGAAGTTCAAAGGAACCTCGATGGTGCAGGGACAAGAGGAAGCAAGGAGTAAGAGAGACTCACTCTAGCTGATGGAATAGTGATCATGTTATGGGAGTGACACTTGAGTATTGGGGATTGGTCTCTGAGGTATCTCAGGTCTCAAGTGGAACAAAGAGTGAAAGAGTCATTAAATATGTACAACTGGCAGTAAGGCCAGGTTTAAATAGAAGTATAGTGTTTGTACTTGTAGTGGGGAATGTCCCATAAGGGGACATCTCATAGAATACTATGGAATATCATAGAATGATATGTAATACATGAGTCATGCTATATAAGTGATATGAGTCATGATCAGTAAGTAATTGGTCAGTCTTCCAATAATGTTACTAGCTCTTATCTATGATGTCAGAATGACATCATGCTATCGTAATATGAATAGTGTAAGTGGTCCAGGCCACAGAGCTAGATTCTAGGATTTGAAATCAGAAGAATAAAGGTAGAAACCTAGAATCTCAACAGAATTCATTGAGTGAAGCCAGGTGGCTCCTGAAGACAGCTGAGTATTCATGTTGTTTGAACACAATCATTTCATGTGTGCTGAACTCCCATTCATTGATAGCACACTCAATTTATATTCAAAGTGAGTACCACAGCCTTTGTATGAGTCAAAACGTACAGTGGTTGTGGTGAGGGCAAACCCCATGACAGGAAATGGTTTGTAGTATTTTGTCCATTGAATCCCATTATCACTCTTGTTCTTAAAGAGCACAGCATTGATCACTTGCTGGATAGCTGGCATCATGTATATACCAGTATGTTCATTGAGGAATTCGCCATGCCTCTTCTCACATTGATGAGGATGGATAGCAGGGAACTAAGTACCACTTACTCAGAATATGAATGCTGAGTCCTGTTTCAATTCCAGGAACAGTGCTCAATTATGCTTGTGTGTGTCAGGATCTGCACTCATATCAAATCCATACACAGCTGCAATGATACTATGGGCCTTCGACTTGAATTGGCCACATAGATGAGATGTGCATGCCATGATCTGATACAGAAAAATTATATCTGCTGTGACATGATCATCATAAATGACAAGGAAATACTTATGAGCTTTAGGACCACTGTGTCATGTGGAATATTTGCTCAGTGGTGGTGGCAGGCCTGATCCCATGCTGCTTTTGCCCACTCGATCTCCTTGACAGGTGGCACATATGGATTGTTGCAAAGCAAGCTTGCACGATAAATTCCAATGGCCATCTGAATGATGCTTTGTGTTCCTATGTTATAGTCAGCAGCCTTGGTGCACGTCTTGACCACGAGGTCGATGCTGCCTGTGGTCTTTAGACTCAGCGCTGTATGGTTATTAGGCTTGATCTTATCCATCAAGACCATAGAGTGACCTGGTGCTTTCTCAGCAACAGGTCTTTACCAATGTTCGTGTCATCCTGAATCTCCATGCCAGTGGTTTGGTTCTCATCCTTGATGCTGAGATCTCCCAGCTGGATGCTGACTACTGGACTTCCACTGGTTGATTATGAACATTAGCATAATATGAAAAAAAATAGGTTGTTAATTTATGGGGGATGAGGTGTTGGTAACTGTTTGCACACCCGCTTTTTGGGTGGACTTGCATCTGCAATGTTGAAATAGGCTTTCTTGCATTTCAGTTCTGCACCTTTAGTATTCACAGACTAGCTGCTTGTCAGTCACATCATTTGTTTATAGCGTAGACCGACCTTCATGTTGACATGCAAGTCCTGGTATGCAGTGTGCTTGTTGACATTGCGAGCTCCATGGGACATCTTGGCAGGCAGGACGGGCTTCTGGCCAAGTATCACAGTGCCTGTTGTGTTCACAGACTACCCACTTGTCAGCAACATAGTTTGTATATAGCTTAGACTGACTGTTGTGTCGACCAGTGAGTCCTGGTATGCCAATTGTTTGTTGACAGTCCCTGGTATGCCAGATGATGCCAGTGGTACTCTGCCCTGATGGATCATCAACGGTGCTGTGGGTGTGGCACGGCGTGTGGTGAGATTGATAGTATGGACACTCCCCACTGATCTTGTTGTGAACTATGCAAGGGTTAGAAGCATGTTGATCATGGTTGTAGTGCATACTGCGGTTTCTGGATCAATGTTGACAGGGCTTCCTACTTGGCCTTGGGTTGGTATCTTTAAGATCAGCACCATGAATGGATCTGCCTCTGCTGCCTGCTTGCTTGCTTGCATTTGCAGGCCAATGTCTTGCGCCACATTGCTTTTTCATGGGCCTGATGGGCAGATGCACATTTGGTGTCATTATGCTTATCTGCAAGATGTATGAGCAGATGAGTAAATCAATAGAGAGCTGTCGCCACATATCATTGCCTGCACCTTCTCACTGGGCTGGTGCATCCAGCCACAACTGGATTTGGTCCTAGTCACTTGGTTCTGAGGTGTGTTGGTGTTGGGAATTTGGGACAACATCAGTGCTGTGCTGTTCTTGGTGTTGATGCAGTTAGTAGGCTCCAAGGAAGAGGAACTTGAAGGGAAAAAAAAAGATGAGACCTACAGTACATAAATAGGGCAGTAGGGTAATAGAGTCGAGGAAAAAATGGAGACCTGGAATGGAGAGGTTAATAAAATGGAAAATGGAGACCCTAGTGATTGGTTTAATGGCTTGCATCACATTACCAACTGGTGAGGACAATGCTCATGATATGGCCATGGAACATTCAGTTTTTTTCTTACCATGCCTCGTCTCGCCCATACTTATCCATTCACACACAACCAATGTGGGAATTGTAGCCAGGTGTTCCCCACACTGACAGCCGTACAATGGCATATCAGTCATTCACTGCCTTGCCAAGCAGCGGCCCTGGAAAGCGCTGCTCATTGACACACCACGAGAAGCAACCAGGGCGATCACCAGGGTGTCGAGGTGCACGCTGATGGCAAGGGAAATGGTCAGAGTGTCAAGACCTATGATGATAATGTCAACCCTCAGGCTGATGTTGACATGGATCCAAATACCTTCAACCTGGGTACCTGGGTCGTGAGGGGGGCCTGGACGACCACAATGGGCCAATCCATTGTGAGTTGGAGTGTGACAGCACTAACACTGAAACGAGTCGAAGATATGCACATCACTGAAATAAGTCAAAGATATGCACGTGAGTTTGATGAAGGATGTGCTGCTGATGTCCTTGGATCAGTGAAAACCATGTTTGAGTTGATGAAAGACTTGCAAGAGGCATCTGGGCAAGGCGCTTATGCCCCATTCGCAGACCACAGTGAGTGGAAATTGGATGATTGGCTCGTGAAGAATGTGAATCAACAGGCAACAGACAAGTTCCTTAAATTGCCAATTGTGAGTCACATCAATCTGTGCAGTGATTAACACTTACAGTTACTGTGTGCAGACACATGAACAGACTCAACCAACCTACAAGAGCACATACACATTTATGAAGTTGATTGATCAGCTCCCCACTGGCCCAGAATGGCAGTGTGAACTGGTACGCATATGTAGTGATGCAGGCAGAGATGCGGAAGCAGCTGAGGGCGAGGACAATGAACTGGGGGGTGAAGGTGACTCAGAGGAGCTGGAGTTGGGCTGCGGGATCCTGTGGCCTGCGTGTGGGAGTTAATTGACAATACAGTATTCAAGAATGCCATCATATGCACCTGAAAAAGTTTATACCGACTCTTGCGCACAGAAATGACGGTTTGACAAGATGTGGACTGGAGACTGGTGGTGGGAAAGCCAGGTATGTCCCTGTGAAACGCCCTGTCAGTGATGCACATTGACAGGAAATATTTAGTCCTGTTTGCCAGTGGGGGCAACTGTGGCACCCGTTATCCTTGCCTCTGTGATGAACATTACTTTTTAACCTCAGTCGTTTTCCGTTTCATTCTCTATCTTATCTTATCTTCCAGAGCACGTGACCCTGGGAACCCTTTACCTGTCACCCTTTCATGGGTCATGGCTTTCACATGTGCACGTTGCACGCTTCTCTTCCATTCTGCCACTGTTGTAGGAGCAATGCTTGCAGGGTCTTAAGCACAAACGCTTAACCACTATGGGGACCAAGACTAGCTTGCAGGCTTACACCGAGCCTGGAAAGGGGTAAATGAATAGAAGGTTGATTGAGTTGCCTTAATATTAGTGGAGAGCTTCAAGAAGCGAAGATCCCATCTGTGATACAAGTGGACTAAACTGGGAAGTGGGGATAAATCGGGTCTTGTATTTATACCCTTGCTTCTATGGGCTGTGCTCCCTGATCAGGATTCTTTTGATCCCCACTGGAATATTGTCTGCCCAAATAGTCTAATGGCAATCCCCAATGAGATCCAATTGATGGGATCACTGATGAGGCAGTGCTGATGGCAGGCGCTGCTAATCAATTGAGATTGGCAATCCACTTGGCTGTGTGCAACACAGCAGCAGGCATGCTTGATGGCTTGGGAACACGGTTGTTCCCAATCAGTAAATGATGGTGAGCAACTGGCGTGTCGCAACGTGTCTGGGTCACGTGTGATAAACGGACACATGCCAGGGAACATGCAGGTCATGTGATCTCCAAAGTCATGTGCTGCGAGAGCAGGAGGTACTGAGGAGGAAAAAGGTGTGGAGAAAGGGGGTGTTACGAAACACCCCTTTCTCCACACCTTTTCGTTCACCTTCGCTCACTCAAACACTTTCGCTTTGCAGCACGTGACTTCGCGATCACGTGACCTGCCCGT
>JBBPNY010000596.1:0-14687 GCA_038091165.1 Rubroboletus pulcherrimus
ATAAACCCCTGCTTTGTAGAACTGGCTCCCCAGCTAGTTCTACGCAATATACCACATATCTTCTGGCCTGTTAGGAATCCCTCCTAAGTCTTCTGGCTACTTCAGAGTGCCAGCTACTAGTATCTTTATATGCTTCACCTTGGTCCAGAACCTACAGTGCGGTAGCGTCGTAACAATGTCTGCCACCATGTCTCCAGTTGGAACATAGCAAACAATTGCCTCTCCCTTTCCAACAAGGTCATCTCTAACGAAGTGGTATTTTCGTTGGATATGCTTGGTTCATGCTTGGAACTGTGGATCACGGCATAGGATGATGGCAGCTTGGTTGTCAGAGAATAGTTCCGTTGGACCCTGCTGCTTGTGTCCAATTTCATCAAAGAATGTCCGTAACCATGCCAAGTGTTGTCCAGCATTACTGAGTCCGATGTACTCCAATTCCATAGTGGAAAGTGCGACCATGCTTTGTTGCTTGCTAGACCATGAGATAGCTCCACGATTGCTCATGAAGAGAAAACTGGAAGTGGATCGGGAGTTGTCAGGGTCCTGAGACCATCCAGCATTGGAGTACCCATGGAAGTCCAGGTCCATTGAGATCTCCGTTCCATCGAATCTGAGTTCCATGTCCTTCGTGGCTTGGATATACCTGAGTACTCATTTGGCTGCTTCCCAATGTGTGAATTTGGGTTTGGCACTATAATGGCTAAGTGTTCCGACTGCGTATGCAATATCTGGACATGTTCCGAGCATGAGGTACATCAAGGAGCCAATGACGGTGAGGTAGGAAACTCAACATCCTTCAATAACCATCTCTGGAACACTGCGATCATCATCTGGATTAGTTGCAGAGAGTTGAGAATTGTGTGCCATAGGAGTCCATACGGGTTTGCAAGTGGACATGCCAGTGCGTCCCAAAACCATGTGGGAGTATTGTGATTGGGATAGAGAAATCGTTCAAAGTTCATGATTTCTCTTGATCTCGATTCCCAAGAGAAACTTGGCTTCTCCAAGGTCCTGCATTTTGAAACTGGAAGAAAGTTTTGCTTTGATGGAGTCCATGAACTTCCGAGAGCTGGCAGCTAGGAGTAGGTCATCAACATAAACAACGAGAAAGCAGACTTTTCCGTCCTTCCAGTAGACATAAAGGCATGTCTCTGCATCCAAACAGGTGAAGCCGAGTTCTCCAAGCTTTCGATCCAGAGTTTTGTTCCAGGTTCGTCCAGCCTGTTTAAGACCATATAAGGAGCGTCGGAGCTTCCAGCAGTATCCAGGTTGGATCGGAACACCTTCTGGGGGTAGCATGTATAGGTCTTCCTCTAGTTCTCCATTAAGATAGGCTGTTGAGATGTCCATTTGATCCTGTTACGACTTGTATTACTAAACGTCTCTTTTCCTTTCGTCTTATCATTGGAGCCATGTACCAGTCCTACCGATCGAACCCTGTAGGACATAGTTTCTATCTTCTCATGACGCGTCATCCCTTTTCCTTAGTCAGCATTCTCTGACGTTCCACGGCCTTCTCATGACACGTCATCTCTTTTCTTAGTCAGGCTTCCCTGACGTTCTATCTTGTTCTATTTCGCTTAGTCACCCAGGACTCCCGGTTCGCATAAATACTCGCAGCCTACCTCTTGTAACGGTAGCTTAGACCTCCCTTACAATAGCATAGTCTCTCGCTGCTCCCCTTGACCCTTCGACCTCTGTCACCTCTTGAGGCGACAGTTCCTTGAACCTACGACCCGAGGAAGTCCCTCCAGTCGCATCGTCTAGTGGCTTCTCGTAAGCCTACCCAGAACCCCCTCGTTCGCTCAGGGATCTTCCCCAAGCTAACGACCCTAGACCCCCCTAAGGGCTACAATTGACTCCTACCCGGGGTAGTCGTAACAGTCCCTAGATACTTGCCCTGATGCATTCATTAGCTGTTGTACGCTTTTTTGTTTTTTGTTTATTTTCATGTATCTGTCCATACACACTACAATACTGCATTAAAAAGGGTGGGAAATGGTTATATATACAGTACTATATAATATGATTGCCATAAATTAGAGTGTTGCCTGAAGCCAGGGGAGTGAATGGTTGAGCAGAAACTGGAGGAGAGGATATGTCACCCCACAATCCAAAAATGGACATGTGGCAGGCATTCTGGAACTGCCAGTGTGGTTGAAACTATGATTATGTAAGCCTTCAGGAGTGTCAAAGGAAGCAATCACATCAGATCAGTGGCACTTCAGTTCCTGGAATCAACAAATGATTTGACATGTGCACATTACCTTCTCCGTCATCCTTTTTGTCCCACTGCCACGATATCGCCCCGGTCACCACTGCCATGAAGATAACGACGACATACCATCACTGTCCCTATCACCCCCACTGAACACAATGTTGCCAAGGATGATGTGATACAATGAAGGTATGTTCGCCCTTGCCCTTGCCCTAAGCTGGCATGCAGGAGCGACCACATAACGCACACAAACACGTGTGTTGTGCAGTCACTGCTGCACACTCCCTCATCTTTGTCCTCGCCTCTTGCCCTCTTCTCACCCTTGCCCTAAGCCAGCATGCAGGAGTGACCACACAACATGTGTCTCACCCCCACCCTTGTCTTGCCCTCATCTTGCCCAAATTGCCCCCATCTCGCCATGCCCTCACCCTTGTCCACCCTCTCTGCTCGACAATGACATGGTGCATGTACAATTGCGTGTGCTGTGTCTGTCTCGCCCCACCTCGCCCCCACCTTGCCCTGACCCTTGTCTCACCCAAGTTGCCCCAGCCCTCATCTTGTCCCCACCTCCGCCCTTGTCTCTCTTGTCCCCACCCTTGTCTCACCTGAATCGCCCTGCCCTCAACTTCCCCTCACCCCCATCTCACCACCACCCTCATCTCACCCTCATCTTGCCCCTACCCTCATCTCACCCCCCACCCTCGTCTTGCCCGTCTTGCCCCCTCCTTCACCTTGGGTGTCCAGAAGTGACCACATAGCACGCTTGTGCTCACGCTGTTCCTGTCCCCCCCTCACGCTCATCTTGCCTCTGCCCTCACTCTCATCTGCACTCATCTCACCCCCGCCCTTGTCCTCGTCTCGCCCCCACCCTCGCCCTCACCTTGGGCATGCAGGAGTGACCACACAGCGCATGCAATCACACACATTGTGTGGTCACTCCTGCATGCTCTTTGCTCGTCTTGCCAGATCTTAGCTTACACTGTTATATTCCTGACGACTAGTAGAATGAAAATTGAATTAAAAAATAAATATACAATTGTATTTAAAAAAATTCGATGGTGTGATGAGCCTCTCATGTCTGTCTTCAGACTGCCTACAAGGTTTCAGGAGGCTCCAATAAACCTCATGAAAGTGCCATGGAATGGCTGTGCATCAGAGTGGCTGGGTGTAAAAATAATGTATTTCTGCTTTTGGACATAAGTGTGAACCATCTGGGATGGTGACCCCATTTAGGTCACTTTGGTCTCTACAAGGAACCCCCCCTAAAGGTCATGGGAACATCTTGAAAGTGGTGCCAAGGATGGGTGAGAGCAAGGGGGGGTGACAGCGACAGTGAAAGTGAAACCAAGTGCGACTGCAGGGGCAAGGGGCAAGGGCAAGGGCGAGGAGGGTGAGAGGGTGAGAGGGTGAGGGCAGCTCTGTGTGAGTCATGACCTACCATACAGTAGACTCCCTTGTAACCCATACCTGTTATGCGAGTCCATAACAAACTCAAACCAGTGGTATTCTGGTGAAGTCCTCTATTGGCTTGAGGAACAAGTGTTGAAGGGGTTGGGTCTTCAACACATATCAACAGAGGGAAATGGGAACCCCAATGAGAACAGAGCCAGATACTCGAGAGTAGTGACTGGCTAAGGTCTTGTGCACTAGCCTTCTCCCTCTGGAGCGCCTACACAAGCCTGGCATATGCGTGGGACCAACCATGCAGCAGTTCCATGTACAGAATGGCCCTTCACTGGGAGGTTGAGCACGCTGGCTCCCAACAGGTGGTACTATGTCAGGGGGATGGTACTGTTCCTGAGCAAAGGCCTAGGCACGGAGGTTAAGGGTTAACCTCGGCTAGGACTGATTGCTAGACACATGTAATGATGAAGCGAGAAGCTTTGATGGTAGAAGCGAAGGGCAATCAGGCTTCATAGCAAATCGAGAATGTCACAGAGAAAGGCGTAGATCAAGATTAAGGAAGAGAAGTATTACAGCTGAGTCTGAACTTAAATACTAATCTAGGTAGTTTAGGGGAGGCTGCTACTACCTATATTAGGATGGCACTAATTGGGCGAGATCTGATCAGGATCGAGATCTGTCTGGGTGAGGGGAACACAAGGCATCACATAAGCAGGGAGATGCCAAAGTGAGATGTGTCCATATGTGAAATAAAGAGAATTGGAAATGTACATAAATAGGATCCATGGGATTTCCCTGGGGAGTCCCTGGGGAGTCCCTTCCTTACAGTGTGATGTAGTCCATGTTGATGAACTTGTCCCAAAGGTCCTTAGGTATGAGGTCCTTGTGCTTGAGGTCACAGAGCTCATTGAATAGTTCCCTTCTGAGGGTACAGATGAGCATGTAGGGGTTATTGGAAGGAAAAGAGGTGGGGGTGGACGTAACCACAACAATACCCCATATAACCCCATCGGGGGTACCACAAGTCCCCTATATAAAATGGTATTTCCTCGTGCTATGCCACTTCTTGCCAAGGGAATATAAGGGAATATAAGGGAATATATTATGTGTATTTGCATGACAAATATTGGCAACTTGTCAATACAATCTGTGATTAGATAAGGGGTATATAAGACTTTATAAGACCTTATCATGATGCTGTCAGAATGACATATCTGCTAGCAAGCAAACCCTAGTTATATTGTCATATAAGGCTTTTCAAATAAATACATTTTTAATATTTGTGTGACATAGATGGAAAACCAGCGACTATAGCTGCATGGTATGATATTCTTATATTTCCTTGCAACCTAACCAATAATGCAATTGATTTTAGTACTTCAATGCTGATTCGGATGGCATACATATATGACTATATCAGGATGTTATAAGAATGACATATCTGCTAGCAAGCAGATCCTAGTCAGATTGGCATATAAAGGTTTCCCAACAAATATAACTTTTATATTAGTATGATATAGTTGGAAAACCAGCATGCAGCACAGCTCTCGTGTGTGTGCATGCACGCTTGCTGACACAAATTTTTATTTTTCTCCTTGCACTGCACAATTTAATTTAATTAATGTCATAGGCACCCCTAAGGTTTAGTTGAATTGCCAATGAAAATGAAAGTGCAAGGTCACATTGTGCCAACTCTAAAGTGGCACTGCGCATGGTCCCCTTTAAGTTTTCCGCCCTTCACCTCGTTCCTCTCACCCTCTCACCTTCTCCACTCAGTCGATCCATAGGTGTGTCATATTTCGTCCTCTGCACCATTAATGACCAGTACAAGCACTGTCACACTTCTTTAAGACCAGCACAATGTTCTTTGGATATCCAACAACAGGCCAGGTTTGCTGAGACCCTCCAGCGGGCACCTTTGTGTGAGTTGTATTAGGGCAAATGTCAAATTTTGTTTCTCAGTTTTACACTATTTTATCTCTCAGGCTCCCTCCCAACAAGGATGGCAAGTGGTGGGAGCTCAGTGATGAGTCTAATGGCAGACTTGGAATACCATACTAAAACAGGTGAGACCGTCTGGGAGCTGTGGCACCCAGATGGATTCATCATTCTCCTGAATTCCATCCAAGTAACTCGAGCTCCCTTCAAGTTATCCCTGTTCACAACATGCTTACTGTGGTGTGTTAGCAAACAGCTCTCAGTCATCATCTCTCCCAAGCGGTGTGCATAAAAAAACTTATGTCAGTAACCAGGCTGCAACACCTGACCGCCAAGCCAATCGCAGGACCTGAGCACAAACCAGCAGTGTTGACCAGGATACCCATCATGTCTCACCTCAATCGGGCGACACAGATTAACAATCACGACCTTCATATTCATCGACACATAGTTCTCTGGGTTGGATCACACTGACAACAAGTGTGAGTTCTGCGAAAAGACGACACCAGTTCTGCTGTCACCTTCACTCTCGCTCACTCTTCCTGGAAACAAAACATGACATGGCACACACAATTGTGTGTGCGCGCCACGTCTTGCCCCACCCCTGGTTGCCTCTCATCCTCGCCTCTTGTCCTCTCCCTTGCTAACCCTCTCTGCTCAGGAACAACACACAACATGGTGCATGCAATCATGCATGCACTGTGTTGTCCACTTCACCTCACCTTCACCCTTTCTGCCAGTGACAATGCACAACACAACGCGTGCCGTGTCCCACCTCAGTCCACCTTTTCCCCTCTCCCCGATTTCCTCGCCCCCCTCTCACCTTAATCCTCCCCACCCAGTGACAATGCACGATGGTTGCACCAGTTGTGCTCAACATTCCGTCCAGCGGGTGAATTCTGCACTGTCCTCCCAGCGGGCATACCTTTCCAAGCCCTTTCCACCATGTTTTCACCTCATATCCAGTTTTGCCTGCCAGACATCTCTGCTTTCCTTTCCTTAGGTCCATTGTACTTAATTTTTACTTGTGATGTGCTTTCTCATCACCAAATACATGGCATGTGCCATTGTCCCTACTGATCCAAGTCAAAAATAAGCGTGATTTCAGGAGTGGGATCTATATAAATTGAAATAGTAGAATATTTATTTTTTTGTGCAACACCTGTAAAAAAGTGATTTCCTGGCAGGAAATGGATTATTTAAATATCTGTGTGACAAAGATATGGTCTGCAAGACCTGGCAATGGTAATCATGATGATACATTTGTACCAAAGGGATGTACCCTTATAAACCATTATATTCAATGTCATGCTGACAAATATTGCCCCAAAAAAGCGTATTGTGACTACTGCTACAGTTGTATCAGGTCGGTTATATATGCTGTAAGTGACCTACCTTTAAAAGGGTTTATATGGTCTTATACAAAATACACTTCTTGCAGAGTATATAAGGGGTTTATAAGGGGTTTATAAGAAATCCGTGATACCCGTGATGCCATACTCCCTCATAGCACATACATTTTTGCATTTCCCAAGTTGGTTTGCAAGGATTTCGACCCCAAAACCCATACCCCATACCCCATAGCCATTTGGAGGGTGATAACCCATATGTTACTGCCAGCATAGTTCTAAATTAAGGATTTGTATTATGTAATTGATTCCAACATGGCAATGGCAACCCAACACTGCATCAACACTGCATCAAATATGAAACCTCATGCTGTCAGCATCCTAAAAAAAGGCCTAAAGAAGCTTCAAGATCAGACATGAGACCAGAAATGTGCACTTGAAGCTGCATTACAGCGGTTTTCAAAAGTTCATGGAAAATGTATTTTTTCTTTCCTACAATTTGGTGGTCACATGGGGATCACATGTCCAGGACCCCAAATGCACCTTGTAGATTGTAGCTAATCCTAATATAGTTTTTTTCTTCTTGTAGACTAACATGTCTTCACGAGTCTTGCTGTCTCAGGATATTGAAGACAACACAGAGACTGAACAGGTATTTTCTATCTCACTAACTAACTATTTGAAGGTTAAGAAGACATTGCGTGGTAAATCTACTTCCAAGGAAGAGAAGTTGACGAAAACAAAGAAACTCATGTTTGCGGTCAAGCCCTTGAACTACATCGACTTCTTGAAAAGCATGCTCTAAAAGCTCGGTCAGGAAGGCTACAAGGTCACTACAAAGAAGCACTACCCTTTCTGATACATGCTCTCAAAAACAAAGACATATTTTTCCCCATTTTAACATTTCTCATGGAGTTGGAACTAACAGCGGCTGTAGGCAACAGGCTGTGGATGCAATCAACATCAATAATGTTTCTGATTACCAGGAAATGGTGATGAAGATTCTGGAATCCAAGCTATCTGTCATCAAGATTCTCATTGATATGCAGCACATCCAGAAACTGCCCTGAGTCCAGGCAAGCAGCTCTGGGGATGACCTGGACTCAGACTGACCCTCCAGTGATGTCGACAAGGTATGTCCTTCTCGTGTTTGATTTTATTTCATAAACGGACTATTTCTAGGCCAAGTCCCATACTGCAAAGACAGAACACGATGTCCAGTTAGTGTGCTGGTGCTTGAAGCTTACTCAAAAGTACAAGAATGAGTATGATGATGGTTTGACGTACATTGGGCCCCTCGTGCCCATTGTACTTACGCAACCTATGATTCTCGACTGGGCTCGTGTGATCACAGAGGGCCATGCCATGCTAGCTATGCCACCCAATATCAACTCCTTCAACTCTGCAAATAAAGCCCCCATTCTTCACAGTTTGAGGAGAACGTCTGCACAGCTACCACCACCATCCCCTGCTGCTGTGGCACCGGCACCAGCTATTGATGTCAACTTGTTGACATCTATTCTTTTGATACAGACACTAGCCCAGTCTGGTCTCCTTCCTTCGGCTGCTGGAAATGCAACCTCTTCCAATTCGTCTGTGATTGCTGGTGCTTGTACACCAGCCCAGACAACTCCTTGTACTCCAACTCAGAAGAAGAACCAAGATGCCCCATCGTTGCCACAGCCCATTCCCTCTCCATCCCATTTGACACAGTACCTCAAGTATGCTGAGGAGTACCTAGGTGTCTGACATGCGCTGGATTACAAGACATCCCTGGAACTCAATGGCATTGGCCCCAACATCCTGATGTCAATGACAAGCTTCTTGCTGATCTTGGCATCTCCACAG
The DNA here is from genome assembly GCA_038091165.1 of Rubroboletus pulcherrimus. NCBI lineage: Eukaryota > Fungi > Basidiomycota > Agaricomycetes > Boletales > Boletaceae > Rubroboletus > Rubroboletus pulcherrimus. Next base: position 8,758 of record JBBPNY010000596.1, read on the forward strand.
GTAATGTGATTCATTTGAAGAAAGGTAGTACGGCATGGTGAAACAGGCCCAATGCGAAGTGAAAATGAAGTAATACGGTCTCATCAGACAAGCAGGCCAGTGAGGAACAGCCGAAAAAGGTGGTGTATCAGAAACATTTTCATGGTGGAGGTGGTATGTGCTTTACAGGGCCACCAATGCGGGCAGATGATCCAGACTGTCACAAGGGCTGGGATTATGATTTATTATACTTTTGTGATTCACAGAAGCAGTGGCTTCCAGTGCCGCATGGGTTCACCACTGACGAGGATGAAGAGCCATCTTTTTAGTACTATGCATGTTTGATACAGTACAACACTGATTTTGATTTGCGCACTGTGAATGGACTTGAAACGTATCATATGACAGGACAGAAAAAACAACACAAGGATTCGAAACAACAATACAAGATGTGCTACAAAATATATCCTGATGCCTGAAAATACCCCTCAGCCTTGTCAGGCATAATACTCTGACATGCTTGAATGATAGACATCATGGGTGAGTTGTTTGAGCCTTGATGATGGAGATATGCCTTGATCACAGAGAACACTTGCTCAATCAGGTTGTAATCAGGTGAGTACAGCGGCAGATAGATGAGCTTGCAAACTATGTAGTTATATCAGTTTATCAGTCAATCATAGAAGAAATGGTACTTACAGTGTTCGTCTTTGACCAACTGCCGAATGTGCTCACCATGATGGATGTGGCAGTTGTCCATGATAAGGACACTGCGTGGGCTGGGGGAGAGGTTTGTGAACAGCATCTACATGAAGCAATGTTAGTAATCAAGTTAGAAAAAGAGGAAATGCATACAACAAGATCCTTCATGAACTTGAAGAAATGGTTGCTGTCGACAGGACCATCCATGATATCGTATACAATGATGCCATCCAATGTGATCACTGGGATGATTGAATATCACATACCTCTGACAAAACGCCTCTGAACCACACAGCACACACGCTTTTTTGAGCGCCCATATCTCCGTGAAATCATACACTCATCTTTTGCAGCCTTGTCAATGAACATTAGCATACCTGCATCTGGAACTTCCTCAGCAATCCTATTCATGTACATTGCCTGGACCAATTCATTTTGTTCATATGCACAGGCAGAAATGGTTTTTTGACTGACACCAAGCCACCGGAGGGCATGGTACAGAGTTGGAAGGGTTGTACAAACACTGCATTTGAGCTGCAGCTCGTCCTGCAGTTCGTCGAGATAAAGGCATCTTTGATGATCTAAAAGAGTGGAAAGGAAGGCGAGATCTGCTGGACTAAGAGAACGAGGACAGCCCACTGCACATGAGTAGTTGTAGAGATTTGAAACAACACCGAACTGGCTGTGAAGATTGAGGATGAGATAGACCAATGATTTCTTGATACTGAGTCGACAACAAATTTCCTTAATGGATAGGCCTTCATGGTTAAGGATTGGAATGTGGGCCCTCAGATCCTGGGATGCCTGGTGTTTGGGCATGGAATGTGAGGATGGTGAGGACGGTGAGGATGGTGAGGATGGTGAGGATGGTGAGGACGGTGCTACTGAAAACTTCCTGTGGTGAACACAATGCATCTGGGGTCCAGGACATGTGATCCCCATGTGATCACTCAATTGTAAGAAAGAAAATACATTTTCCATGAACTTTTGAAAACCACTGTAAAAGCCAATCAGCCCATTTCAGAAATCGATGAAGAATGGCTTGACAGTGCTGGGAATTTGGTGGATAAAGAGTGTCTGGTTGACAAATTGGACAATGCTTCAGATTATGAGAGTGCTCTCAAGAAGCTTGATGGACAGGAAAAATCCATTGTGTGGAGGCTGACGGAGCTTGCTGAGTGTAGCGTTGCTCCTTCAAAGAAGTGCAATCATATGGATTAAAATTTTCAGTGTTTAAAACTCAAGTTATTGAATTTAAGTCTGCTGTAGATCCTGGACAAGCTGCCACTACAGCCAATAGTCAGACAGGGCAAATGCACAACTCAAGAAACCTCAAAAGAAAGAAAATGCAACACTTAAGCAGCAAATTGAAATTCTGAATTGGCATCACAAAAATGGCAAAAATCAGACAAAGATAACTATGCATTTCAATGACATCTATCCTTCCCTTCAACTCAAGCAGCCGAGAATATCAGCATGGATCAAGCATGAGGCAGCCTGGCAAGCAGAGTATGAGGCCAGGGGGGTTTGTCTTGATCAGTCAAACGAGTCCATCAGACACTTCATCCAGAGGTTACCAAAATGCTGGACCTTTGGGTCTCAAAAGCAATGGCAGATAATCTCTTACTCACGGGCGAGGTCCTTCATCAGAAATGGAACACTTTTGCAGATCTTGTTGGGGAGCCAGCAGACAAGCAGCTCGGTCTAAGTGAAGGATGGCTGAGCTGGTACAAGTCATGGGTTGGCTTGAAGCAAATAAAATGTTACAGTGAAGCTGCCTCTGCACTGCCTGATACTGTTGACAAGGAACAGTTATGCATTCAGAAAGTACTCAAAGATGGTGGCTATGCATGGCATGACATTTTCAATGGTGATGAAACTGGATTGTCCTATGCGTACATTTACTTTATCTCTTGACTGACTTGGAAGACCAAACTTAGTTTTGGAATCAAATAGCATGCCCCCTGACCAAGGACTCTGTGACAAGCAGCAAGCTGGGATCAAAGAAAAGAAGAATCGACTAACCTACTTATTTGTGGTAAATGTGGATGGTTCAAAGAAACTGGTCCCACTTATCATTGGAAAGGCATACAAGCCATGTGTTACGACACTACCACTCTCCTAGCGCAATGCTTGGATAGATAGTCTAACAAAGAACATTGTAGCAAGCACTCTAGAGTAGCTTGTAGTCTCAGAGAGATCCAGAAGTGGGAACGCCAGAAGATACACAGTGTATTGCATAGAACTAGCTAGAGAGCCTAGTTCTACGCTTCTGTCTATATACTGGTACAGATGTGCTATGAGGCCAGAGAATCCCTGAAGGGGAATGATCTGGAAACCAGTTGGCACGAGGTAAGACTGGAAGCATGTGGAGATATGAGATAAGGCTAGGAATGTGGTGGTGGAGTAGTAGTACTGGTCCTTGTGCAGAACATGAGGTGAAACGAAGACTGGAATAGTGGTACAGGCAACAAGAGGAATGGAACGTTAAGTGACAGTCTGAAGCACAGTAGTGCTGGCTGCTTATGGTAACTAGGAATGGAACGTTGGTACGGAGAACAAAGGGGTAGGAGGAAAGGAAAAGGGATAGTAATTGTACGGAGACTGCTGGGTTGTAACAATAGCACCTCCGTAAGGGGAAAGCATCCTGCTTCCCACAAACTTACCATAATCCCTAATCTCTGTCAGGACCAGACTGATCCCTGGCATTGATCTCGTAGTCATAGGCGTCAGCAGCATCCCATTCGTCCCATCCTCCACCAGGTTGGTGTTGGACCACATGGGGGCATCAGCCAATAAGGTGTCCTCAGCGCCCGCAGGATGAACATCTTCATTGTGGGCAACAAAGGATAGAGTGACTGGGGGCAAGTTGATTGCAGAAGGGACAACAAGTGGTGGGGCAGGCAGAGTGGATATACCTGGGGTTGCCGCATCCGAAACAGAGGACTGGAGTTTCAGAGGTAATGATGAGATTCTCGTCGATTCGGGGAGGGGAGCGATCATGGCAAGGGATGGAGACAGGGGGGATAGTCTGGGCTTGTTCCATGGCCCCTCGGACAATGGCATTGGATTGGAGGAAACAGTTGTGACAACAGAGGGTATGTTGGCGCAAAGGAGGCACTGCAGCTTCGTCCACAGGGCGAGTGAATTGATGGGTTGGTAGGGACATTGGGGCAGAAGAATAGGAGGAGTTGGAACGATCTGAGAGAGGGGAACAAGGAGATTGTTGACTGTCGGTGGCAAGTGGCTGATGTGGAGTTTCAGAACTTCCTGGTGGGAGACTGTATGGGGAAGGCGATGCAAGTGGAGATTGAGCGGTGACTGGAGAGGCAGAGAAAGGGGTGGGAGGTCACGGGTAGGTGGCAAAAGATTCTTGTACCTCGGTGAAGTGTTGGTCAGAGGAGGAGAAGTGAGGGGGGATAGGAAGGGGAGCGGGGAAATAAGGGGGAGGTGTCGAGGTGGGTTCCTCATGGATTGAGTGTGGATGGATTGGAGGATTGGGGAATGTCATAGTCACTTCATTGAGATAGGCAATCTGTTCTGCTTGGGAAGCCACCTGAAGAAGGGGTTGGATGATGTGTGAGATTTGTTCCGGGGGAATACAGTTGACGATACGGCAAAACCCTGCATAGTATAGCAGGTCCAACACCTCATTCTGAAGGGCGGAGAGGGATTCTGTGATGGAGGAGTCATATCATCCCGACCTGTATTGACTGTCATTTTGATTGAAGAATATTTGGTGCAGGTATGTTCATCAGTAGGCATTGATGAGATGCAGGAGAATGATGGAGGTGTGGAGAGGACAATGGGAGGTGAGGAATTCATCAAATGCCAGTGACTGAAGAACAGCAATAAATATGAGGCGATGGGCAATGAAGCCAAACCGGTGGATGGCAACTGGTGGAGTCTCAGGAATGGAAGTAGGAGGGTAAGGAGGATCAGGGAGGGTTATTGCCATTAGTAATGGAAGGGGCAGAAGGATTGCTCCCGTTGACAAAACCAGAGATGGATGTGAGGGTGTTGGAGGGTTTCAGCAAGAGAACGAGGAGTATTGAAGGTGAAAGTTCATCGTAGGAAGGCTAGTTGAGCAGGGGTGTAACCAAGGGCGGCTGGAATATCAGCCGGGCAAAGGGGTTCAGGAGGGATGGTAGTCATGGGTTAGTCCAGACTATGTTTCTTCTTATATGCATGGAGGGTATCAGCGGAGTTTGCAAGGTTGGACTCCATTTCCCAAGTTGCTTCAGATAGCAGATAGCCCTTCCATGCCACTAGATAACAGCGACGGCAGGCAGTTCCCTTGTAACTGATGATGTGGCTGATTTTGTATTCTTCTTCTGTATTGGCAAGATCCGGGGGGGATGGAGGAAGTTGGGGCCATGTTCATCCGTTTCAATGTAAAGGGTTAACAGGGAGGCATGGAAGACTGGATGTATTTTCCAGGAGGGTGGTAGATTCAGTTGATAGGCCAGGGTGGAGATTACTTTATTGATGGGAAAGAGGCCGTGATGTTTAGGGGAGAGTTTGCAATTGGAAGATAAGGGAAGGTTGCTTGCTTCCAGCCACACTAGTTGACCCGTCTTGAACAGGACAAACTTGTGGTGTCACCTGTTGGCCATAAGGTTCTGGGAAAGAACTAAGGCTGATTTGGCCTTCTCTCAAGTGGAGGAGAGTTCGGATAATTGATCCGCGAGGTGAGGGATAAAGGTTGGTCTGATTTTCGGGTAGGCTCAGGAGTGGTAGCCCATCATGAGAAAGAAGGGAGTTTGTTTAGTGGCCAAGTGTACCATGGAATTATGATGGAATTCCACCATCGGTAGGAGGTCTGGCCAGGATTGAGGTTTCTCTTGGTAGAAGAGGTGCAGGTAGGTTTCGAGTTCTTGGTTGACTTGTTCAGTTTCGCCATCGGTTTGAGGATGGTAAGCAGTGAAGAGGGTGACATTGTAATGTAGTAGGTGGGATAGTTCTAGGGCAAAGGTGGAGGTGAATTGGGGGCCTCTATCAGAGATAACATGGTCATGGAGACCGAAACAGGGAAAGACATGGCAGTAGAATAACTGGGCTACGTCAGCAGCAGAGACGGTTTTAGAACATGGGATGAAAAGCACCCCCTGCGTAAGGCCATGGTCCACCACGACCAAAATGGAGTCCAGGGGGCTGACAGAAGGGAGGCTGGAAATAAGGTCCATGGTCAGGTGCTGAAAGGGGCAGGTGGCAGAGGTGGGAACGGGGGAGAGCGGGGGACGAGTGGG